>JARJHM010000385.1:0-303089 GCA_033356055.1 Carex pumila | reverse complement strand
TAGGTCCATACTTTTTCATGTAAGAGGGGTGAGACAAGGTGATCCCTTGTCACATTTTCTCTTTATATTTAGTTACTGATGTTTTAATAAAAGTCTGTGATGAGAGAACAACAAGAGGGTTTTATAGAAGATTTAGGTAATTTTTCTAATTTAGGTAAGTAAATGTGTTAAATTTATATTTTGCAGATGATACTTTACTATTTCTTAAAACTGAATAAAAATATTTTAGGTAATATTAAATGACTTCTTTTGGCATTTGAGAATGTCTCACGTCTCAAGTAATTATGAACAAAAGCGAGATGTACCCATTAAATTTGAATGATTTAGCTTCTATTTGGGGTTGCAAGGTAATTAATTTACCACTTACTTATTTAGGTGTCCCAATCAATAATAAGTCTCTTACAGACATTGATTGACAAATTCTTATAGATAAGATTGAGAACAAATTGTAAATATGGAAGGGCTCCTTATTATCTTTAGGGATGGTTACTCTTCTCAATTATGTTATTTCAGCTATTTGTTTATTGGCTATCTATTTATAGATTACCAATAAAAATAAGACATAAAATAGATAAGATTAGGATAAAATTCTTGTGGCATGGGGGTAATTATACAAGAATAAATCATTTAGTGGAATAGAGGATAGTTTGTAAGAGTAAATGTTAAGGTAGTTTGAGAATTTTAGATTTGAAACTTATGAATAAAACTTTATTGGCTAAGTGGTGAATTAGATTTTTAGATAATACAGTACATAATAAATGGAAATATATAATTCGAAGTAAACATGGGACAAGAACCACTCCTATAATTTGCTCTCCCTTCTGGAGATCAATTCTTAAGGATATTCCAGTTATTAATTTATGGTAATGGTCAAATTACCTCGTTTTGGTTAGATAGATGGTGTTTTGAGCATGCTTTACAACATCAATACTCGCATTTATTTTCTATAGTATCTAATAGATTTATTTCAGTTGCCGGCACTTATTTTCTATAGTATCTAATAGATTTATTTCAGTTGTCGAGGCTTTTGATAGTTCTACTCTTCAATTGTCTTTTAAAATACAGTTGACTGGTGTTTGTTTAGAAGAATGACAAGCTTCCAGTTTAGATTTCAGCATTTCACTTTATCTGATAAGTTAGAAGATAGATTGATTTGGAGACGGTCCAATGATGATAACTTTACTGTACATTCTTTTATCAATGGCTTGAATATAGGGGTGAAAACGGAGCGGATACGGAGCGGATAATGCTGATACCATATCCGCATCCGTCGGATAATGAGCGGATATGAATATGGATACGGATAGTAAACAGATATCAAAATTCAAAACCAAATCCTCCTTAAACGGATACAGATACAGAACGGATAGTTCACGGATACGGATTCAAATACGAATATAAAACGAATAATAGTCGGATAATTCAGTAATATAAAATGATAATATAATTATGATTTTAACTACATTCAAATATAAAGTAAATAAATATAATTTTAATTCAGTTCTTTTAAATTTTAAATATTTTTGAATTTCAAATGCCAACTCAGTTGTCACAAGTTATCATAATTTTAGACTTTTCACCTTGATATTTGCTCCCACCTTATATTTATTTATTGACCTTTTGATTTATTCTTTAAGCATCATAGAAAGACCTAACAAATAAATGAGTTATAATTAGGCCAACTATAAACAGGCCTTCCATAATTTGCGTCGCCAGCTTTCTAGTTCCCACAACAATTCATGTCAAGAGGCACGCTCTGTCCGGTTCCCAGCATTTGCATTTGTTTGGTCCCACACGAGAATATTAAAAAGAGTCGCTAGGAGGAGGGGCTATAAAATAAGCGGGGTGCAGGGTAAAAGTCACTTGGATGGTCCTCGAAGACTGGCAACCCGCTAATAGCGGAGTAAAAAATTAGCGGGTCCGTGGGGTTCTGACGGATCCGGATATATATGGATATCCGCTCTGTTTATACCCTTACGAATTATCTGTATCCGTATCCAGGTTATTTTTTCATATCCAATAAATATCCGGATCCGTATTCGGTATTATCCGTATCCGTTTTAAACAGATTCGGATAATAAGCGGATTCGGAGCGGATATCCGTCGATAATCCGGCTCCGTTTTCACCCCTACTTGAATATGAAAGTATTCCAAATAAGGAGTATAATATTATTTGAAAATTACATATCTTTTTGAAAATCAAAATATTTTTATGGTTAGTTAGAAGGGATAAAATCCTAACTAAAATTAATTTAGCTCCCAAAGGTTGGCAATGTGATATTTCTTGTGTTTTTGTGATCAACCTAATGATATTGAACATCTTTTTATACATTGTTCTTACATTAGATTAATATGGAATTGTATTACTAATCATAATAATTTTACATTTACTTGTGTATCTTTAGAGGACTTATAGGTATTAGATGCAAATATTGCTTTAAAAAATAGGCTATTGGTTGAGCTATTAAGATGATTCATTTTATGGATCATTTGATTGAAAAGAAATATAATTTGTTTTAATGATGCAACCCATTATCAATTAAATCTATTGGTACTAAAATTATTTCATGGCTCGTTTTGGTGTCAATCTTGATTAGATGATTTATTTTTAAAATTGAGTCTAATGCTCCCTTCTGATGTTAAAGGTTTCCCAGATCAAATTCAGAAGGAAGAGGTAAGAAGTCCAGATTTGGCTCAAGCAGTGGACCTTCTAATGTTCATTTTCCAGGTGGACAGTTCAGAGAATATGCAGGGTTTTGGAGCTGGCAACTCTCAATTTCCAATGTTTGGAGAAGATGAGGATGATGAAGACTTATTAGATATGTAATTCTTAGTTTTATGCATATTTTGATGTTTTTGGTATTTTCTTATGCTGTTGCCTTAGTTGTGTGTATGTTATAATGTTTTGGTATTTCTTTTGTTTTGAACAGCTGTATAGACTTGCCATATTTGATATTTGGTACCAATTAGGTATTAAGTCAGATATGCTATGATTTCAATGAAATCGGTGGTATATATCACTATTTAAAAAAAACTATTATGTTACAAGCAAATATTTATATTTTATAAAAAAGAACTGAATTATAAAAAAATTTAAAAAGTGTTATGAATTAAGTATTTATGGATGTCTATATTGCAACTCTCTTGAGCAATTACTTGAAAACTTCTCTTTAAAGAAATATGTTTCTCTTCCACATTTATCAATAGAGTTACTATTAGATGATTTATAATTTATATTTTTTTAGCCTATAAATAGAGGCTTTGTATGGATGTATTCGACACAACAAAAGCATATAAATAAAACATAGCCATCTTTATATATTCTCAATATCTTGTTTATTATTCTTTTACTTTATTCTATAACACGTTATCAGCACGAGAGCTCTACTAGTTGAAGATTCGAGGTATTTTAATACTTTTATTTCAATTTCATTTATATAAATAATACTCATAGTAATTGCTAAATGAAATAATTATCAATTTATTTATATTTATTTTGAGATGTTTAGTATGATTCATAGAATTTTACATGAAGTGCATTTTTTTAATTTAATCTTCAGAAGAAGATTTAAAAGAAAAATCTTCTTGAAGAAGATTTAAAAGAAAAATCTTCTTGAAGAAGATTTATATGATATATAAATATTGTATAGTGGTTCATATTTTTTTTCTTCAATAATTGAATTTTTTTGAAGAGAATTTCAAGAGATATTACAAAAATTCTCAATTTTATCAATTGGCCCGAAGCCATTGTAGCAATTTTATCAATTCATATTATAAAACAAAAATTTGAAAAAGAAAATGGCCCGAAGCCAATTCAATTTTAAGTTTCACGAATGATGGTATATGCATTTAACAGATGTCGTATTATTGATCAAAGACAATTCAATTAACATTTATTATATTTTATCAAAGGATGGCTAATTCAAAGGAATTTCTTGCTTATATAACATATAAATAAGTTGATCCGGATGTGTTAATTTAATATGTTTGAGGCTTGGAATTTCTTTACAAACTTTCGTCCAAGTGCCTCCAATTGAAGCCTTGGCCTGAAGCCATACTATTTGAAATTTCTTTTCTCAGTTATTTAATCTTCTAGGAGAAGATTTTAAGAAATTTTCTTGAAAAAATTTAATAATGTGATGTTCATATATTTTTTTAATTAAATCTTCCTGAAGAAGATTTCTAAAAATCTTTTAAGTATATTTTTTTTTTGTCTTCTTATAGTGAACAAAATAATAATGCACCAGAAGTGAGAAGTGAAAATGTTAGATATGGATGTGGTAATGAAGAAAAGACACATCGTTCTACTAGAAGTGTAAAGAAAAAAAAATGAACAAAAATAATTATCACTAGAAGTGAAAAAATAATGAACAAAAAGAATTACCACTAGAAGTGAAAAAATAATAAAGAAAATATACATCTTTCCACCAGAAGTGGAGAAATAATTAAGAAGAAAAAAATGGACATGACAACAAATATGAGAATTCATGCTATCATTGTGGTGATAAATATTATTGGCCACATACTTGTCATATGTCCAAATATTTTGTTAACTTATATCAGCCATCAATAATAATAAAGAAAAAAAATCGAGACAAATTTTATTGGTGAAAATGATCTCGATCTTATTCAAATTGATGTTGCTTATTTGAATGTTGTTTATTCTTCTTGATGAATTTATTAAAGGAGGAAATTTGATTTAGATTTTGCATCGATAGATTTTTTTTAAAGTCAACATAACCAGAAGAGTATACCTACTCTATAAGCTTAAATAATTGACATTATTTTGCCTAAAAAAAAAGAAATAAAATATTTAATTGTTACGCCTTGATTTTAAATAGTCTCAATAAATAAGAGGTTTCCAAATATGTAACAGATATTACGTATTTCTAATTATTATCTGCTTTAATTAATTACATGACCTGATATGTACTGAATTAGACCTCAACTCAAACTCAATAATGTTTCTCTTCCCAATGGAATTTGCAAATAAAATTATTCAATTGATTAATGATGATAGTACTAAATAAACTAAAAAAAATGTATATATATTGTTGAAGTAATGTTAATGGTACTTCTGACATATTTGTAATTGTTGTTATCATTTTTGTTAATGTGGTGGTATTTTTTATTTGTGAATATTGCAAATGTTATTAATAAAATAAATTAATTGAAAGCTCCGGAAGAGTGATCTTGTTGTTATATGGAGGAATACAAATTTATATTGATGATGTATTATATTATTATAAGTCTCAAAGAAATTTGTTAAGTTTTAAGAATATCTGCCGAAAAAAGATCTTCATATTGAGACAACTAATGAAAAAAATATGAAACACATGTTATTGTAAACTAGAAGTTTACATACAATATGTTTATAATTTGGCATGACCGTTGGACCATTCCGGATCAATAGTGATGCGAAAAATAATAGATAATTATTATGAACATTCATCAAAGAACTAAAGATTCTTTAATCTGGTGATTTTTTTTGTATTGGTTTTATTTCTAGAAATATACAATATGATATTTGTGAACATTATATCCACCATGTGAATCATTTGAATATTTTATGATTTTAATTGATGCATCAACAAGATAGTCACATGTATGTTTATTATCAAATCTCAACCTAGCATTTGCGAGATTACTTGCTCAATAGATTTGATTAAAGAGCATAATTTTATGATTATTCAATTATGAAAATACGTCTAGACAATATCGAATATCCTGTAGATGTTCGTATAAAAGAAGATATGATATTTTACATACAATAAAACTAATTCGCATCATGCCAACTAGCTATTATAAAGTTCTCCTTATAATTGGTTTTTGGTCACATACCTAATATTTCCATATAATAATTTTTGAATGTGCGGTATATGTTATAATTGCTCCACACAATGCACTAAAATGGATATCAAAGAAAGTTGGAAATTTATATTAAATTTGAATCTCCATATATAATATTGTATCTAGACCATTGATGGGAGATTTATTCATGGCTAATTTTGTCGATTGTGATTTTTGAATGAAAAAAAATTCCAACCTTAGGGGGAGAAAACTATCAGCTGAAAAAAAAATACATTAGTATGAATTATCATTGTCTTATTTTGATTCTCGTACTAAATAATGTGAACTAAATGTTCAAAAGATAATTCATTTGCAAAGGTTAGTGAATCAATTGCCAGACACATTCACAGGCTCAAAGAAAGTGACCAAATCATATGTACCAGCTGCTAATGCTCCAATTAAAGTCGGTGTCCCTGTTGGACAAACTAATGAAATTATGGACACGCATGAAGCGTGAAGACCATCGGTTCCAAAGATAAAAATCCTCGAAAAAGAAAAGGAGCAAATAATGGTCAAGTCGAGGATATGACAATTTCAGATAAAACTCCAGAAGAGAATCAAATTCTAAGTAATATTGGAGTTCCAGCAGAAACTAAGGTATCTGAAATTCATGAAAATGAAGAGATCTCTATAAATTATATCATGAATGGAATAAGATGGAACCGAGATGAAATTGATGTCAATGATATTTTTGCATATAATATAGCGCTAAATATAATAAATATTGAGGATCATGACCCGAAGTCTATTAAAGAATGTCGACAAGGAAATAATTGGCCAAAATAGAAAGGTGCAATTGAGGTAGAATTAAACTCTTTGGAAAAACAAAAAGTATTTGGGCCTGTAGTTCCAATACCTGAAGGTGTAAAACCAGTAGGATATAAATGGGTATTTACGCGAAAACAAAATGAGAAAGGTGAAATTGTAAGATATAAAGTACGGTTTGTCGCCCAAGGTTTTTCGCAAAGACCTGGAATTGATTATGAACAAACCTACTCACCTGTGGTGGATGCAACAACTTTTCGATACTTAATTAGTCTGGCAGTACATGAAGGACTCGATTTGCGCCTAATGGATGTTGTTACAGCCTATTTATATGGCTCTCTTGATAATGATATTTATATGAAAATCCCTGAAGGATTTAAGATGCCTGAAGCATGCAATTTAGGTTCTCGAGAACATTATTCAATCAAATTGAATAAATCTTTATATGGATTAAAGCAATCTGGACGCATGTGGTATAACCGTCTCAGTGAATATTTATTAAAACATGGATATAAAAATGATACGATTTGTCCATGTATTTTCATGAAAAGATCAGGAAATGAGTTTGTTATAATTGCAGTTTATGTTGATGATCTAAATATTATTGGAACTCTAGAAGAGCTTCCAAAAGCAATAAATTGCTTAAAGAAAGAATTTGAGATGAAAAATCTTGAAAAGACGAAGTTTTGTCTTGGATTACAAATTGAACATTTGAAAAGTGGTATTTTTGTCTATCAAGAAAATTATGTTACAAGAGTGCTGAAACAATTTTATATGGACAAATCACATCCATTGAGCACTCCGATTGTTGTACGATCATTAGATGTGAATAAAGACCCTTTTAGACCTCGAGAGAATGATGAAGAACTACTTGGTCCTGAAGTACCATATCTTAGTGCAATAGGAGCACTTATGTATCTTGCTAGACATACAAGGCCTGATATATCATTTGCTGTAAATTTATTAGCAAGATATAGTTCTTCTCCCACACGAAGACATTGGAATGGAATTAAACATATATTTCGCTACCTCCGAGGTACAATGGATATGGGTTTATTTTTTTCAAATGTATCCAAATCTGATTTAATTGTTTATGCAGATGCTGGATATTTGTCTGATTCACATAATGGCCGATCTCAAACAGGCTATTTGTTTACATGTGGTGGAACGGCTATTTCGTGGCGATCTGTGAAACAAACTATAACAGCCACATCTTCTAATCATGCAGAAATTTTAGCAATACATGAAGCAAGCCGAGAATGTATTTGGTTAAGATCTGTGATTCAACACATTCGTCAAACATGTGGCTTGTCTTCTAGAAAAATGATCCCGACGATCATATATGAAGATAATACTGCATGTATAGCTCAATTAAAGGAAGGATATATTAAAGGAGATAGAATAAAACACATTTCACCAAAATTCTTTTTCACCCACGATCTTCAAAAGGATAATGTCATTAATGTTTATCAAATCCGTTCAAGTGAGAATCTAGCAGACCTATTCACCAAGGCGCTTCCTACTGGGATATTTGAAAAGCTGGTCCGCAATATTGGTATTTGTCGATTTAAAGATCTTGATTAATGTTGTCATGGGGGGAGTTAAATATGCATTACATTTTCCTTAACCATGGTTTTTCCCACAGGGTTTTCCTAGTAAAGTTGTAATCGTATATTAAGAAGAATAATGTACTCTTTTTCCTTCACTAGGTTTTTATCCCATAGGGTTTTTCCTAGTAAGGTTTTAATGAGGCATATTCTTATGTAATGGACATCCAAGGAGGAGTGTTATGAATTAAGTATTTATGGATGTCCATATTGCAACTCTCTTGAGCAATTACTTGAAAACTTCTCTTTAAAGAAGTATGTTTCTCTCCCACATTTATCAATAGAGTTACTATTAGATGGCTTATAATTTACATTTTCTAGCCTATAAATAGTGGCTTTGTATGGATGTATTAGACACAACAAAAAGCATATGAATAAAGCATAGCCATCTTTATACATTCTCAATATCTTGTTTATTATTCTTTTACTTTATTCTATAACACATTTCAAATTTTACTTTTTTTTCGTTCTCCTGCGGATTTACTGTCTTTATTTCATATGTTGTTCAGCCTAATAAGGCCTTTGCCCAGTCGAATTTTGAATTCATATCCTCTGCATTAACTCAAAAAATCTTTTGAGTTAATGTATCTGGACTATCTGATCAGTTTTAAAATTCATATAAATTAGATCTATTATAATAATAAAGATCTCTATATTTTAGGTGGGAATCAGATGGGCTTCGTTTACAATTGGACGTCCAATATGTATTAACTCAAATGATTTTTGAATTAATGCAAACGATGTTGACTCTCGGATTTTGGGAATAGTATTCTCTGTGGAGTCGCTCCGTGCGGAGTTGTGCGAAGCTTTTAATCTGGTCCGTTCATTTCGGATCGGACAGAACATATCAGATTTTGTCCAAATTGAAAAACAAAATTCTCAAAATTTGTGGAGCTTTTAATATAATTCGTTTGATTCAAAACAAACAGACCAGATTAAAAACTCCGCACGGAATGACTCCGCAGATGATACACTTCCCGAACTTTGAAGGACTTAAAAGGCTCTGCATAATTAAAATACAATGTCACATGTCCTTAAAAAAAAACTTTGTGATAGCTTTAACATATATAAATTATTTTTTTCTTTTGGGGTTTTTTTTTTTGGATTTTGGGGACCAGAGAGCCAGAACTGGACCTAACAATTAAACGTATTATTAGTAAAGTATATTAATTTCAACAGTACTAATTTGTTGTTAAAGCCAATCCGATAGGCTTGATGAGTTTAAGAACATCTTAGTTCTACTCTACATACTATATTACTATAACGCAACTTTTGAGTTTATCCCAAATCAAAAAAAATATTCAATACAGAGTCTATTTGGAATTCACCGAATATTATTAATAGAAAATAAATTGTTTCAAATTTTATGTTATAAAAAAACCGAAGGGTTAAAATTTTTCACATCAGCTCAAAATTTAAGATATCTCAGATAATTAATTCATTTTTTTGTGCACTCAAAAGTCTAAAAAAGAACAAAACTGTTCATCGAAACTGAAGGCTTGAGCTATATATTCTTGATCGAACTTGATTATTGCTTTCCTAAAATGGAAATGTGAAAAATAAACCAGCTTAATAATTTATATTTGTGCTTAGTTATGACTTATCAGGTTATTAATTATAAATCCCAAGACAATAATCTGAGATTGATGTGGACCCCGTTGACACCTTGAAATTTCATCTAGCCACGTTGGAATGAGTTAGTTGAAAATTGCCGCGGAAATAAGAGTCCAAATCCTCTGCATTAAAGCACTGTTTTTGTTTAGCTCTGGAACGTCCGATCAAAATTCTAACCAATTCGATTAAAGCACAGGTCCTTCAATATTCGTGCATATTTAAATCGTACTATCCTGATCTAAACACTCAAAGTCACAGTTAACTCAGAGGATAAGAAATTCGGAAATCTCACCAAAAAGATAGTAAGTTGGTTTAATTGTACCCACCAGCCTCTCTCTCTCTCTCTCTCTCCTTCAACGACCATTCACCCTCCCAAAAATAGCCAGCTTGTAAAAGAGAGAAATAGTGCGCTTTAGAGAGAGAGAGAGAGACGATTGCAATGCCTGTCTCAGTTAATGGAGACGGACGGGACAGCATCTGATTCTGACCCAAAACCGTTTTTGCATTTTAACAAAATTGTCAGGGAGAGGAGAATAGAGAGAGAGAGAGAACCGTCTTCTGGAAAAAATTTCTCTTCACTCTAATCTCTCTTTCTCTCTCCTCTAGAAAGGGGTTTCTCCATTTTTCTTCCCATGGAGCCGTCCCAAAATCGGAGGAGATTGTACCAAGTCTGGAAGGGAAGCAATGTACGGCCCTTTATTTATTTGCCATTTTCAATTTTTTTTCTTGTGAATTGGTATCAATGTTTGTCTTAATTTTATATATTTATAAGTTTAATTTTTAATTTTGTTTTTCTTTCCCCCTTTCTTCTATCAATATGCTGCCTTTTTTTTAATCAGACACCATAGATCTGTAAAACATAAAATAAAAAAAAATAAAAAAAAAGTGATTGAACGAAGTGCTTCTAATTCATCCTAAATTAACGTTTGCATGCACTGAAACGGTTTGTAGAAATTCGCCTGTGGAGGGAGGCTGATATTTGGGCCAGATGTGGGTTCTATATTTCTATCGACAATTCTGATAACGGGACCGCTGATCGCTCTATGTTGTCAGGTGATCACAAAAATCACCAAAACAGATGCTTCTGGCCAAAACAACATCTATGGAAATAGTATTCTCGGCCTTCCAATTTTAATTGTTACAGCTCTTCTCGGGATTGCGGTGAGTGTTATCTTGTTGTACTTGCATCTTAAGTTTTCATTGCAGTTATAATTGAGACCTAAGTTTCTTTTAAAATAGTTCTTAAATTTTGTGTTGATTTGGTGTGCAAATTGCTCTTATTTGATGCCCAAACTTCTAAATTCCCAACAAGTCCTTTTTTCCTACTGTTTCAACTAATGTATTTAGTTCCTTTAAATGTGATCATTCTCTTTCTGCCAAGAAAAAGAAAATCCCACCTTGTCAGAACAGAATGTAAACTCAAAATTAGTGAACAAATCATCTTAAGTGTTTCTCTCCTTCTCTAAACTCCGCCTTCAATTTATTGCAGGATTTGACCTTCTTGTTTATGACATCTAGTAGAGACCCCGGCATAGTGCCAAGAAACTCGCGGCCACCAGAGGCAGAGGAGACTTTGGATACCACGTCAGCATCCACAGAGTGGGTCAATGCAGCTAGCCCACACCTGAGGTTGCCGCGCACAAAAGATGTGATAGTTAATGGACACACAGTGAAAGTGAAATACTGCGATACATGCCTTCTTTACCGGCCGCCGCGTACCTCTCACTGCTCAATTTGTAACAATTGCGTTCAGAAATTTGATCACCATTGCCCCTGGGTCGGGCAGTGCATTGGCCTGGTAAGTTTTTTTTCGAGTAATTAATATTAGGCTATTATCATTTACTATGCTGAGTTTATGGTCATCATTTATTTTATTAAATTAAATTTGTTGTCTGTCTTGAGTTGTGATGTTGCAAATTGGTGTACAACTTCTCTTTTAAAAGAAATTGTAATGCAGGCCACTTTTGTTTCTTTAAAATGTTTATCAACATTCCCCCTATTATATAATGATAGCTTGGTACAGCAAGAACAGGGTTTATTCTATGTTGTTATAATAAAAAAAAAAAGTAATAATGACTTTGTATATTTTATTCAAGAACCAACTTGACAAAATTTTAAAATTTGAACTGGAAATATTCTTATTGCATACTTTTAGACTCATTCTCTCTTTCAATTTTTTTTTCCATTAACTTTATGACAATTCAATTCAAGTTCAAAATTATAGTCAATGATTTTTTTTTTTAAATTACATATATCTTCAATGATACTTACTTACTCTATTTTGTTCCTGGGCACTTATTAATTGAGAAGTATACTAATTCTGATGCAACAGCTTTCAATAAGTCATGTCTTCAAATCTCTTAGCTAAACAATTAGCAGAGTGGTTATTGGCCTTCTTCATTTCTTAATAGAAATGAAAACAAAAAAATTCTATAGTCTTTAGGCAGGAAAAAGTCATATACATAAACTAATAACATCATCTACAAGTATAATTCAATAACATCTTTTCTATTTTTTTGGAAAAGGTGCATACTCTTACCATGATAATAATAGTAACATTTGTTTAACTTTTATAGCGCAACTACAGATTCTTCTACATGTTCATTTCGACTTCAACTTTTTTGTGCTTCTATGTGTTCGTCCTTTCATGGCTAAACATCATACAAGAGAGACCAAACTACCACAACTCAATTTTGAAGTCAATGAGCGGTGAAGTCTTGTCTCTCGTACTCATTGTGTATACATTCATTGCTGTTTGGTTTGTGGGTGGTCTGACAGTTTTTCACACCTACTTGATGAGCACAAACCAGGTAACATATTGTTTACTTCTTTTACTCTTTATAATTCAGATGTTATCATCTCCATTTAAGAATGTTGTCTTATCACGGCATATTTAAATTTTGGTAATTTGTAATAGCAACCCGGGACTTCAAATTTGCACATCAGTACACAAAGGTCACTTCGGATACTACAGTCGGTCAGGAATCAACCTGAGAAGTTGCTTTCCCTAATTATATTTTAATTTGCATGTAGTCAAGTATTTTTCTGAATTTAAAGCTAGGTGAGGCTCATCTTTAGTACAGTTAAAATTTAGCTAAATAAGAAGTCTCAACTAAGGCCAGTGCAGTCCGGTATCAACATGAAGTAGAAATAGTTTTTGGAACATGAAATTATCATGCATACAAGTACAGTTTAAGGATGTTCATTCTCTGTCATAAACTCATAACGCTACATCCTCTACGATAAAAGCTATCTATCCTAACTGTACTGACATCATTCTATAATTATTTCAGACAACCTATGAGAATTTCCGGTATCGCTATGACAAGAAGGAGAACCCATACAACAAAGGCATATTTAAAAATATCAGAGAGGTCTTCTTGTCCAAAATGCCCCCATCACTCAACAACTTCAGATCTTGGGTCACTGAAGAAGCACCAGAAATGGTACCAGTAACTCCCCACACTGCAGCGGCAATCAACAATGTTGCGACAAAAGAGAAATTAGACTTAGAGATGGGGTACAAAAGAGGAATGGACCTCAACATGGGCCACATCCCGATCATTTTGCAAGGCCTCGATTATGGAGCTATAGAGAACAGCTTGAATTTGAAAGAGAGAGAAGTGGGTTCACCTCAGTCGTTTATGTTTCCTCTTACCCCTCCACATGATAACCTAAAAAGCCAGGAGTCTGACGAGGGTTGTCAAAGAGAACAACAAAGTGTTTCATTTCATGTCGAAGTTGAGGAGAAGGAGGTCCCCACATTACCTCATGAAAATCAAGCAATGCAATGAGAACTTACGAGGTAAATATCTTGGAATTCAGCTGCTGGTCTTATTAGCAATTAATTATCATAATTGGTGCTTGAATTATCAAGTTCTTATATGAAATTAGTTATGTTTCTTTAGTCTTATTTTCCTTATGGAAATTATTACTTTATTAGTTTTTTAAAATAATAATTAGATTCCATTTGTTAGTTTTGCTGCATGAAACCAGGGGCGGATCTAAGACTTAGTCAAAGGTGGCTTAAGCCACCCCTATTATTTTAAAATTTAATTATATGTATAGGAATTTAATTTGATTTTATCTTTTTTAAACTTTTTATATATTTTAGTCACTATCAATAAATAACATATGTTTAATTGTAGCCTAGTGGTTAAAGTTATATTTTATTGTTGAGAGATCTTGAGTTCAAATTTCACTCACTGTAATTATACATTTTAATTTTCAGCTACCTCTATTCAAATTTTCTAGTTCCACCCCTTCATGAAACACAATGATTAATATATGTACTAAGAGATCATTGTAATAATTGGTTTGCAGGATTTGCTCTGCGTAGTCTTACTGCACATACATGATTACATGAAGTGTAAAATTTATAGAGTTTTCCGGATCTTGAAAAGAATGCTTGACAGACTTCACCGTATGAAGCTTGTCAAAGAGGATCTGTTTCCCTGGTTAATTGCTATGTAACTGTTGCAAATTTGGGCAAATAAGTGTTGAGGTTTTTCCCCTTCAATCCTTTGTTTATAAACTAGAGAATTTGTCACTCAGGTGACTCACAAAATTATACAGTTTTTTTTTCTTTTGCTTGGAAACACAGATAAGTGGAAGAGCAAATTTTTTTTGAGTGAATTTGAATGATACGAATTTTTTTGTTTTGGTTTTACCTTTCTCCTTCAAGTGTGATTGTGTTTAATTTGGTTTCTATTTGGCTGTCCTTGTACACTTTGTAGATAATTTTATGTTTTCTACAGATTAAGAACATTCAATTTGTAAATGTTTTACATGAACCAAATATGTAGAGCGCCATGCATAGACATCACTCCCTTGCATGTGCCATAAAAATGAAATCAGTGGAAGTTGGTTTTGTTCATTTATCATTGATTATTTAGGGAATTTAATGGTTCTTATAGATAGAATTTGCTCAGAACACGATTTAAATAAGACAAAAGTTTTTAAAATTAGCTTGCTCCATCTTCCCATTTATGAAAACATGTATTTATAATTAGCTATGCAGTGACAGAAATTGAACAATATTATAAGAAAAACAAAGTATTATGTACTTAATTAGGCAAATGACGTTAAAAATTAATAAACTAAATTTGAGAGGCCAAATTTTCAGATTTCAAAACCAAGTAATTGTAAGTACTTAACTTTATTCACAAATTAAGAAAAGTGAAAAGTAAAATATACAACCTAATTGCCCATTGCAAAAATGAGAATCTCATTTGTTTTTTCTTTTATTTTCTATGTATGAGAGAAAATTACGAATAGAGTGTTTTGCTACTTTGGTTTTTGTGACTTCCGTTGGGTTTCATTTCTAGCCTACCTAATTTGTTTGAGACTAAAAGCTTGCATTGTTGGTGTTGTTGTTATTATAATAGTATTTTTCTTGCATGACAGCTATTTAATCAACAAAGTCACAGAGAGGCTCCATTAGGATATTTGAAATGAAGGACTCACTGAGTAATATTCAACTTCTAAGAACTCTAATGGAGGATTATTTTGAGCTAATTAAGAATATGTAATAGTAGAATTTTACTCATTGAGCACTTTATTTCTTGATGAGCTTCCATTCTTGCACTGCACTCTGATCTATAAATATTATATATTATTAATTGCTAAACAAAAAATATATCGCCAAGACATATAAGATTCTTGATCATAGGTTGCTATGGCTTGCAATCTTATTTTGTATTTTGTCAATATGCTGTCTCTGTCTCTCACTCTCTTAATTGTGTTCTATTTTTTTATGTATAATAATATCCATTCTTTTATTGCCTTTGTTATGAGAGAGCATATCCACCCCCCAAAAAGTAGGTTATGAGGTTAATAGAGAATAAATAACTGAAATATATGGGTTAAGTGTGAAACATAGGGTCCAAGCTTAGAACTGGGTTTAGGGTTAGCTTCATTTGGGTCAGATTGGGGAGATCAAATCCTCGGTCCTCTTGGGAGCGGGAAATTTCTACTCTCAAAATCATTATTAGTGGACTCCAAATTCAAAAATGAATAGTGCCCGGCCCCCTTTAGGAGTGACCGGTCCCAATTGCAGAGATAGGGGGTGTAGGATTTACCTGCACCCTGGAAGGCAGGTGATCTGCTCTCCAAATTGGGTCTATTTTTTTTTCCTTTCTGTCGACTGATCATTATTTCGTTTTTCAGCACTCCTTTTCTCATCTGTCTAATTTTTGTTAGATTCGCTCAAAATTAAGAGAGGCAAGACAAATAATTTCGCAAGTCATTCGCTATTTTTATGAAGGTTAACCCAAATTTAGTTTGTCTACAATCAGAATGATTTAAAATTTATAAGACAAAGTTTGTTTAAAATCGGATTTTAACTAAATTCGGATTAATTTAGAATTGAATTAATTCCTACACATAGCTCAACTCTTATTATTTAATTTATTATTTCTTCCTAAAAATTATAAATGTATACTCCTTAGTTTTATCAAATATTTATATATAAATACTCCTTAGATCATTTATATTTTTATTTGTCATTATACGTCGTCCTTCTTTTAACTTTCTAATAACTGTGACATGATTCTGTCATAAAATTTCTACTCATTCTCTCCTAAATTATTTGATTACAACCTTCAATCTCTTTTCTGTCTCCCTCTTGTTTCTACTGACTTCTCTTATTAGATTAAAAAAAAAAAAATAGTTCCGACATCTTGTCTCTCCTCTTATTGTGTCTTTTGGAGATAGAAAACCACTATTCTAGTCACGGAATTAGTAAATGGTCTTCACGAACTGGGATTAAAAAAGTTCTTAAACTAGAATTAAGAGAACATCAACAAAAAAACACCGATTTTCTTATTAATTTAAAAAAATATAAAAAAAAATATCTACAATGAGGTACAATTTTGTGAAATTTTGAAATATAGAAAGAGTCCAACACGTCCACCAGATGTTATGGACCATAACATCCAGCTAATCAAAATCTAAACAAAATCTAACTCCACTGATTAACTAAACATAGGAGAGAATAATAAATAAATAAAGCATGACGTTATGCACCGTAACATCCAGAGAATAGGAAAAAAAAATAATCAGTCTTAATTACTACCTTATATTTTTCATGACCATCATATGTAACTTTAAGGATTGTTGGAGCTTTTCACTAGAGCATCAAAATATATACCCAAGTATGCATTAAGGATATTCAAGTTGAGCCAAATATGCATAATATTTGTTATTTTATTTAAAATTAAAATAAACCCAAAAAAATAAAAAACTGAAAATTATAATTTCTATGACCTAAATACCTAGATTAAAAATAACATGAATTAAGAAACATTTGTTATTTTATTTAAAATAACTTCAATCTTAATTTTGGTTGCTTAATCATATACTTTAATATAAACCAAAAAAACCTAAAGATTATAATTTCTATAACCTGAATATTTAGATTAAAAACAACATGAAGTGAGAAATTACTTGGCTCAACTTGAATATCCTCATTTCATACTTGGGTACACATTTTGGTGCTCCAGAAAAAAGCTCCAACAATCATGAAAAGGAAATAAATCTGCTGTGATTCTGAAGGGATTGCATAGGACCTGTTATTTCAAATCCATCTATTTATCTGTTTAGAGATTCGTGCATAAAAGTAAGTGTTGTTGAAATTTGTGCATTCCAAAAAATGAAATGTTAGATTTAGAATAACAAAGTCCTGCGATCCCTTATGAATTACAGCAGATTTATTTCTGAAAATATAAGGCTAACTCAAAAAGGAATCTTTTGACTTAATGAATCTCTAACTATCTGATTTTAAACGGAGTCAATTCGACCTTTGTTTATGATATAGGGGTTCTTTAATATTAGTGCGGATCTAATCTGCATGAATTTTAAAACATATCAAAAAGTCAGGATTGATTAACTCAAAAGATTCTCTTTTGAGTTAATGCAGAGGATACGAATTCATGTTATCCTGCATAACGTACTGTTTTTATTTTTATTCTTTATTATTCCCTCTTCTGTTTAGTTTATCAGTGGTGTTGAATTTTGTTAAGATTTTAATTAGCTGGATATTATAGTTTGTAACATTCGGCCAACGTGTTGGACCATAACCGTCTTTCTATATCTCTAAATTTTACAAAA
The DNA here is from genome assembly GCA_033356055.1 of Carex pumila. NCBI lineage: Eukaryota > Viridiplantae > Streptophyta > Magnoliopsida > Poales > Cyperaceae > Carex > Carex pumila. Next base: position 285,144 of record JARJHM010000385.1, on the reverse strand, counting down.
TTGTACTCCATTATTGATATTTTTTATTTCTTTTCCTATTGATAAAAAAAAATCAATTAGATAGGTCAGAAGAGGCAAAAGAAAATGAAGATCGTTAATTCGGTTATAGGAAAAAAAAAAAAAGAGGGGAGGGGGGGGGGGGGGGGGGGGGGGGGGGAGGCAAGAAGAAAATTTCTGCCTTTTATTTTCTTAATCAATAGTATTTCATGATTTAATTAGAGATAAATTGAAACTAAATGAGAGATAAATAAGAAATTAGAGATGTTTCTAAAAAATATAGATAATAATCTCTTTAAAGTTTATTATACATAATCGAGAGCACGCGCACTTGAGATTCGCATTGTAATAGAGGTTTTGTGGTTGATACAAGTTTTAAACCTTCCTGTGTAGTAATTTTGGTAAAATGCTTTAAATATATGCTCCATAAATCTTCGAATTTGTAATTGATATGTTACTACTAAAAACAAAGGGAGAACTACTAGTTTACTTATATTTTAAATTGTCTATTTTCTCATCTAAATACTTATATTTCTTTTTTTTCAATCTAATTAAAATATTTTCTTATGTTCATTAAATTTGAAACTTTAAATTTAATTTATCATTTAGTTCTATTTAATAGTTAAAAATATATATTTATCATATTCTTAAATGGATATGTCCATTTAACTTGTAGCACTATGTCACTTTCTTTGTGATTATGAAATTGCATTCTTGCATAATTTTCTACAGAAGTTGCACAGTAGTGTTAGATATAATCATTAGTGTTAGATAGAACATTAGAACTAAAACGGATATTTCAACTATTAACTAGAACGTTAGAACTAAATAATTAATTAAATTTACAATTGCATATTTAATACACGTAAGATGAAATAAAAAATAATTTTAATCTAAAATAAGAAAATAAATTATTGTAATGTTTACTAATAAAAAAATTTAGAATGATTCAAATCTCCGGAAACAAAATGATCACATCTGTGATGAATTCGGATCCTCTTAGTTAACTCAAATTTTGAGGTTAGATCTGGACTGTCTGATTTAAGTTCGTACGCATATTGAAGGGCTCTGTGTATTAAGGTGTGGATCGGATTGACCTGAATTCCGATCGGACGGTCCGGAGTTAAACTCTAACGGTACGTTAATGCAGAGGATGTGGAGTTGGGCTCCATCTCTGGTTCTACTAAAAATAAAACTACTCTCATTGTTTTGTTGGCCCCACATGTCAGATTGACACATCATCCCAAACAAACAACATAATATTTGCCTTTCCTGTTTCGACCGACCTCGTCCTTCTTCGATTCCTTCTTTACTGCCTAAACTCGACTATCTCGTGCAATCTAAGCAAAAACCCTAAGCATAAACAAAACCCTAAATTTAATTCCCAGTCGTCATCTGTTACATCGCTCGATCGCTTTCCGCTAAGCTACAATGGGTTCGGGTAATTTTTTTCCGCCCTTGCCTCATTCTCATCTAGGGTTTTCTCCGCGAATTCTTCTCTTCTTCTTTTTCAATTGCGTTGATGTTTTCTTAAACTGTTGGCATCGCTGATGTTAATTTGGTGTTTTGTCTTTTGATTGAAGATGCGGATATGGAGGATTATGGATTTGAGTACTCAGACGAAGAACCTGAGGAGCAGGATGTTGACATTGAGAACCAATACTACAACTCGAAAGGTTATCTATCTATGTTCTCTGTAATTTTTAGTCTTTATTGTTCAGTATTCTGTTCTAACTTGTACGACCTGGCAAAATCTGGGGTAATTCCTAGCTCATGCATGCAAATGCCTTTGTTAGATCAGGCTATTAACTGTTGAACAAACATTGCTGCTTTGTATTGGTAGTAGTTGGTTAGGAGAGAGTACTAGGTAATGGGCATTATTTGGTTGGTATTAACTATCAGTTTCATCTAATGGAACTGGCACAAAGCCTTTCTTCAAAAAAAAAAAAAAAAAGATCAGGCTATTTACAGATTCAAGTCACCTAAATATTTATGAATATGTAAGTGTCAAATTGTTTATATGCATGAAAGCTTGATGAAACTTTTCACTTTGTTCATCCAATTTTCTTCTCTTTCTACAAGGGTAAAAGGAAGTACAACTTGTGTTGCTATATGCATGCTCTATACAGAGATAGGCTCAGTAGAATGTCGGTGATTATAAACTGTTATTGTGTACGGATGCTATATTTCAAAAACAATTTGATAAAAAAAACACCTCAGGAAATTGAATAATATTGGAAAAGTAGATGCTTTTAATGAGTGGATTTGGAAAGCTTATTTATTGCTAAAATTAAAGCCGCCTGTATATTTATGGTACCAACACTGATAGATGTCACATGGTTTTGGAACTATATTGAAAAGCTAAAAATGTGTAGATAGCCCTGCATAATATGCATATTTTGAATGAATAAAATAGATGTCCAATTTTGTAATGTCTGTTTGAACTATTTGCACCTTCAGTGCCTTCTCAGTTTATGGAATAAAATAATATATTGTTTGTTTCGGTTTCCTTTTATAGGTATGGTTGAAACGGACCCAGAAGCTGCACTTTCCGGTTTTGCTGAAGTTGTCAGCATGGAACCCGAGAAAGCTGAATGGTATAATATGATATTACTATTTCTTAAACTAGACCCAAACAATATTTTTTTCAAAGAAAACAGAGAAAAAGAAAATCTCACTAATCGTCTATATACATAGGGGGTTTAAAGCCTTGAAGCAGACTGTGAAGCTGTACTATCGGCTTGGGAGATACGATGAAATGATGGATTCATACAGAGAGATGCTTACATATATCAAGTCAGCGGTAACCAGAAACTATAGTGAAAAATGTATCAACAATATTATGGATTTTGTTTCTGGTTCGGCCAGCCACAACTTCTCTCTTCTACAAGAGTTCTATCAGACCACACTAAAGGCCCTCGAAGAAACAAAAAATGAGGTACTTTTTTTGTTTTCAGATTGTCCCCAATTTTTTTCTTTTTTTACAACCAAGTCTGAAAGCCACCAGCCTTGCTGAGAGTTGAACCCTGGTTTTCCCTTTTTATTTTTGGACTTTTGTCTAATGATCCAGGGCGTAATCTTGGGCGTGAGAAATAAATTCTTAGTTTTTTTTTTTTTCTTCATTTCTTTTAATTAATCTTTCATTAATTTTTATATGATAAAATCATATGAATCAAAATTCCTCTCAATCCAAAAATACTAAATTCATACATAATAGAGAGTGGAAAGAGAGGGATTCGAACCCTCGGTACAAATAACTCGTACAACGGATTAGCAATCCGTCGCTTTAGTCCACTCAGCCATCTCCCCAAATGCATTAAAAATCAGCTATGGTATGTTCAATTTGTTGTTTTTTTTTTGTCGCTTTAGTCCACTCAGCCATCTCCCCAACTCTGCCTGTGTAGTTTATACACAACCTGTCCCAAGCCAGGAAAAGGGAGGAGGGTTCATGATAGGCTTGGTGAGCCAGCGGTAAAAAAACAGCCTCTTTATGGAAATGAAACCCTCACGAATTGGGCAGTAGTACTAGGATGGGTGACCTCCTGTGAAGTCCCTGTGTTGTGTTTCATTTCTAGCGTACCCTAACTTGTTTGGGAATAAAGGCTTTGAAGGAGGAGGTTGTAGTTAAATTAGGGTTTAACAATTAAGAATAACATGTCAACTTCATGCTGAATTAGATACTAATACTTGGTATTATTATTAACTGGTTGATGTTAATATTCTCTTTATGCCTGACCTGATGCTTTTACTTGGATTATTGACAGAGACTCTGGTTTAAGACAAATCTGAAATTGTGCAAAATCTGGTTTGACATGGGAGAGTATGGGCGCATGAATAAGGTAACTAATTCTTCAATATTAATTTTTTTTTTTATCTCTTTTGTTGTTTTATTCGCTAAACTTTATCTTTTAATGGTTTTCTGTTAACAAAAAATTCAGATTCTGAAGGAGCTGCATAGATCTTGCCAAAGAGAAGATGGTAGTGATGACCAGAAAAAGGGTACACAGCTTCTAGAAGTCTATGCTATTGAAATTCAAATGTATACTGAAACGAAAAACAATAAGAAACTCAAGGTTATAATGTTCTTTCACATATATTTTGTTTAACTTGAGAATTTTACTCCTTTCTAATGTTTAATCTCCTCACCCTTGAGACTATAGATTAAGAACTGCATGGCAACTGCATACACGCTCTTAGTTTTTATGTTGTTTTTTAAACTAAGTAATATGTGTTTTCAGTGATAAATACCATCTGTGCAAGCCTTAATTGCAAGAGATTAATTATTAGACCATCATTAATCCGTTAAGGACTTTGTTTTCAGGAGCTGTACCAGAAGGCTCTTTCGATCAAATCTGCAATTCCTCACCCAAGAATTATGGGGATTATCCATGAATGTGGGGGTAAAATGCATATGGCTGAGAGGCAATGGCCTGATGCTGCCACCGATTTCTTTGAGGCTTTCAAAAATTATGATGAAGCGGGCAACCCACGACGCATTCAATGCCTCAAGTACGTATTTAATAAATTTGGATATTTTCAGATGACTTCCCTGTTTGTTGATTTTACACTATGACCTGTATTGTGATGATTCCAAAATCTCATCTCCATCTTTTTTATTATGCTTGAGTTAGTTAACGAATTTTTATTTTTTCATTTGGAGGATGTTGATTAATATATATAGATATTTGATTGCTGCTACCTTTCCATCCATAAAAATATATCATATATCATATATATTATTTTTCACGCTTACATCATATATTTTGAGAATTTGATTTGATCATTTGAAGCATCATTCAAGGGTTGTGTCATGTAGATTGTAGTGTTAGGCCTTACACAAATGTGTACCTAAACAGATGAGTATATTTAGAATTATCAATGGGGTTTGCTGGGTCATAAATGCTGTAGTGCAACTATCAGAAAATTAACTTCTTTTTTATTCATGGTTGTTTCTTTTGTGGTCTATCAGATACTTGGTTCTAGCTAACATGCTAATGCAGTCTGAAGTGAATCCCTTCGACGGCCAAGAGGCTAAGCCGTAAGCTAATCTAACAACCTGTGCTCGCTTTTATTTTGAAATTTTTACCATTTCTGAATTGTTGCTTCTCTTTCCTGACTGGTTCTGATCCTTTTGGTTTCTTTTTATGAAGTTACAAGAATGATCCTGAGATCTTGGCAATGACGAACCTGATAGCAGCTTTTCAGAAGAATGACATTATTGAATTTGAGAAGATTTTAAAGGTTTTTATTTGTTTCCTGAAATATAGAAAATTTTCATTGTTAGCACTTGGAGGAGATCTCAAGTTGATTTGGGTGTTTTCAGAGTAACAGGAGAACAATCATGGATGATCCTTTCATTCGCAATTATATTGAAGATCTGTTGAGAAACATCAGGACCCAGGTCTTACTCAAGCTGATCAAACCATACACCAGGATCCGAATTCCTTTTATTTCAAAGGTAAATTTTACATTCCTTCCATTTCTCATTTACTCAAGGCGTACCAGGTTGCATATGACAAGTAATTTAGTTTTTACCATTCTTATTAGATTTGTATGCTTATGTGACAGTTTTCAAGTATTTTCAGGTTGACATGGCCTTGATTATTTTTTAGTTTCTCAGATAATCTTGTAACAAGATTGCAACTGTGTGTTTAGGAATTGAACGTGCCGGAGAAGGATGTCGAGCAGCTCTTGGTCTCATTGATCCTTGATAACAAGATCCAGGGTCACATTGATCAGGTTAACAAGCTCCTGGAACGCGGTGACAGGTAATTGCATTCGCTCTTTTTTGTGTGTTTCTGTTTGTTCATGTATACTCAAATTATTCCGGTTTAGTTCTTGGGTTATGACTCAATTTTTATGTTGATAAATTATATGACTTGTTGTTTAGGTCCAAGGGCATGAGGAAGTATACTGCAATAGACAAGTGGAATACCCAGCTTAAATCTCTACACCAGACAATTTCGAACAGAGTGTGCTGAGAGGAAGGAGCTGTTGTGGTATAAAAATAGAGTAGTGTTAGTTTGCACACTGCTTCTGTTGTCATATAAAAACAGCAAGCTGGAGTTTTTTGCATTTTGGTTGTTTTCTGTGGCGGTTATCTGTGTTCCCAGTTTTATTTGAGTGACAATTTGTCTCATAGTCAAGGGTGATGATGCTTCCTTTTTGGTACAATCCATGTTAATTTTTCATGTAGTGCAAATACTTGCTTCTAATCACCTGATGAAAATTGCTTACGTCACTGTTTCAGATTCTATATCTTCAAAATATGGATATATATTTCCAATTTAGAACTTTCAGTTTACCTGGTCCTGTGAACTAAAAACCGAGTCCGCATCTTCTGCATTAACTCAAAAGAGCTGCTTTTGAGAGTTAATAGATATTGGCGGTCCAATTGACTCAAAAGAGCTGCTTTTGAGAGTTAATAGATATTGGCGGTCCAATTGTAAACGGATTTCATCTGGTCCTTAAAACACAGGGAGTCTTTAATATTAATTCGGATTTTATTTGCACAAATCATAAAGCTAATCGGATGGTTTAAATATATTAACTCAAAAGATTTCTTTTTGAGTTAATGCAGAGGATACGAATTCCTAAACTCCTACCTATCTGTAGGGGTGTCAACGAGCTGGCTCAGTTCGAGCTAGGTATTAGCTTAGCTTGTTAATTTTGAATCAAGTTATAGCCGAGCGAGCTAGACCTAGGGCATTCGAGCTAAAACTTCAGCTTGAATTTGTAACAAGCCAGCCTAAGTTGGCTCGCTAGATCTGACTGAATTTTATTTTAAAAAGAAAATAAATTTTACAAACATTTTGGATTGAGTTGAATCGAGTTAGACAGTATAAAATGCATACAAATTCATACAAATTTACAAATTGATGCTTACCTGAGCTAGCTGGCGAGCAAGCTAGGTCCAAGTTTGAACTCGTTAATTCTGGACTGAGCTAGTTGGCAAGCAAGCTAGGTTCTAGCTTAAACTCGTTAATTCTGGACTAAGCTAGCTGGTGAGCAAGCTAGGTCCTAGCTTGAACTCGTTAATTCTGGACTGAATTAGTGGCAAGCAAGTTAGGTCCTAGCTTGAACTCGTTAATTTTGGACTGAGCTAGTGGCAAGCAAGCTAGGTCCCAGCTTGAAATCGTTAATTCTAAACTGAGCTAGTAACAAGTTGGCTCATTTATAGCTCAATCTAGTAATGAACAAGCGGTTAGCGAACGCGTCAAATGCAAATCACAATCAAGACAAGCTACGAATTTTTTTGCCACCCCTACCTATCTGACACAGTTGCTATTTTCTATAGTACAAGACAGGTATGAAGGTTGTAGTTATATTATTGTCTTGAAAGACAGTTGCATCCGTCAAGCCAGGTTGTCGTACCAAATGGAATCAGACTTTTTGGTTCCAGAAAATTTGTGTATTTATGGTATTCTATGCAAATAAGTATTTGTATTATTGCATCTGTACATTCTTTATATTATTTAGTTCGGGTCCTATCTGGTTGTGCGTTCCCCCTCCGAATATTATCACAAAATGCAACCAATTGAAATAAAAAATATGAGCATGCAAACTGCGCTCTTAGTTTGATAAATGTTTGGAGTCAGTTTTCGCCTCTTGACTTCAAGCCGTAGTGCGCTATGTGCGCGCACGGTTGCAGAATCCAAACTCTCTATCTCTTGTCTACACGATAAATAAAATTATTGTTGGAGATATTGAAGAACTATATTTAGCGAGGTGAGAAAAAATAAAAATTAAATATTCTCCATAATGCTATAATTGAAATGATGCAGTTAACTTGTTTTTAGAAAAAAAAATGAATGTTTAGTTTTCTAAATTTCAAAATTCATAAATCCATCCGATTCGAACAAAGTGTTGCACGACATTAAAAATTACTTGTAAGTTGCAACTATGAAACTGAAAGTAAGACACATTGTGGCCAACAAATGCAAACAATGTTTCTGTTTTATGTTTTTTAGAAGAAAATTTTTATAAAAGGGTGTATTTAAGATTCGATATAATTATAAAATTATGTCTTATTTTAAAATTGTCACATCCTTCCAAATATTTTAGTTCCGTTTCTGAAAAAGTCGGTCGTCGACAACTAGAGGCAGTGATAATAGACTCGATTTAGGTTTAGATTAGTTATTATATAACTATCTTTCTTTCTTTCTTATTCTTATTTTTGTTGTCACTTGTATGTTTCTATGTAAGGGATGAAAAGTAGTGACAGAGACGTCATTTAAATAAATAGATAAATAAATAAAATAAAAATAAAGAAGAGCGTCATAAACTCGTCTAATGCGCGTCCTCCCCAATATGCGGTACGATCGGACGCACGGGACCACTTTAATAGTTGTGCGGATTCCAACTAAACGGTCCAGATCTAAACAGAAATATTCTGTTAACTTAGGTGATACGAATTCGTAGAGAACTTCATATATCGATCCTGTACATAAAACTTTTCTACCATTATTTATGCACGGAACCCCTAAGTTATGTTTATTTGAACTTTTAACATATCGTAATTATGTTAAAAACTCAAGAACAACATATAAGCTAAATGCCTCGATACAATTTGAGTGAAGTCAGTATGAATTTAAGCTTACTAAGAGCATCTACATCTCTGAAATTCTTGGAGTTTCTAATCTGATGTAGCAGTTTCTAAATCAGTTTCAAGAATGCAGATGAGTTTCTTATTTAGCAACTTTGCTCCAAATTTTCTTAATAAGAAACTGTTTATAAACTCTGACATGGTCAAATAATTGGCTGAAATTTTTTTCTCTTGTAATTTATTTGCTGATTTGACAATTAAAAAACTCTAATTTTGAGTTTCAAGAATGTGAGAGTTTAGAAACTTTCAGAGATAAAATTTCTAAAAATTAGTTAACAGTTATTTAGAAACTCTAAGAGTTTCAGGAATGTAGATGCTCTAAGACTGATATATTTTACTTATAAAACGATCAAATAGTGAACTTAACTATTAATCTTAATCTACCTCATGAGTCGAACACTAACTGTAGAAGAATAAATGCACTAAAGTTATTCGTTAATTTTTTTATTCTTATCCAAAATGAACTAAAAAAAATGTAAAGTGGAACACAAATCCTTGTGTCAAGTAAATTAAGATCAACAATAACTGCATGCCGTTTGAAGTTCATCGGACGGTTTTTTTAATTGAGCACACAACTCTCACTGAATTTAAATCCATACTGAGATTGCTTTAAATATTTTTCTTATAGAATAATGTAGCTGTGTCCGTAATTTTTTTATTTACCATCTTTAATAAAAAGAAACTAAATAACTATTTTATTTAAAAGCTTCTGTATTTACCAAAGCGCAGTTTAAAGTTGCAGATTAAATTTAATGCACTGATGAGTCCGCAATTTAAATTGTGGTACCAACATACTAGATAGAATCCACTGTTTCAAACTGTAGTTCTGGTAAATATGAAATTTCTGAAAAATTATAGTTAAATGTTTTCTTTTTTTTTAAAGATGTTAATAAAAAAAATTCGGAGCTTGCGTGTGCAAACAAGAGCCACAATTTTCATCTTAGATCGTGCACATAAATATCCATAAATTATCGGCAGTTTCGAACTCAACCGTTCTCTCTTGTCTTTCTCTAAATATACGCATTTCATTGGATGTGACTACTTCAGATCAATGATGAAGTGAGACCAGATTTGAACCTTTTAACCTGAAATTAAGTGAGACCAGATTTGCAACAGATTCCGGAGGAGACGATCCGTTGATCCGCCGGACCCGTTTAGGTCGTGTCGCCAGCCAATAAGAAACGCCAGCTACCATTACGTCGCATTTCACCACTTTTTGGTCAAACATTAGTCATATGTCTCCGCGTTCAAACCGCGTCCGAGAAAATCTACCATTCACCGCTTCGTTTTTTACTCCGTTTTATCTTACTGTAAATTGATCAATTTGACAAGCATAGTCCTCCCTATCGTCCCTGTATTGAACTGATTTTTCCGAAAAATAGGTATTTGACTAAACTGAGAGGGGTATTTCTGTCTTTTCAATGCAAGGAGCCCATTAAAAGGGAATCAACCAGGTCGGGAGGGGAGAGTGCGTTTGGACCCCTTCTCTTTATTTCCACTGCTCGCAGATTATTCTCTCTTTTTCTCTTTTGTGCTTATCTTCTCATCTTAGAAAAAAATCAAATGGCGGATCAACTCACCGACGATCAGATCGCCGAGTTCAAGGAGGCCTTCAGCTTATTCGACAAGGACGGAGATGGTTAGATCACGGCCTCTGTCCTTTATTTTTAGTTTCAGTTTTCCCGTTATTCATCGTATTCTGGGGTTGTTTTCTCAAATTAAGTTGATAATGGGGTAGATTTATATCTAGATCCAGTGAATATCATGCAAAAGGAGTATGGCACTGTCGATTCATGTGTGGTCAATTGAAATGGTATTTACAATAGTTATATCTACCTTGTTACAGTTGCTTAAAGTAGATAGTAATCAGATCTATTGTTTGATTTCGCATGGATCTGGTTGCTATCTCTTGTTTTCCTGGATGATATGTATTGATTTGCTTTGCTAAGGTTTGAATTTCGTTAGTCAAATGTAGCTGATTTGCTTTAAAATTACTGCTTGATTTCATTAATGACACACTTAGCTGTCACTTCGGTAATTTAAAGTTAATCTGCTATTATCACTGTATTTTGGTAAATTATAGACCTGTTGTAGCAAATTGAATTCAACTCTATATCTGATTATATCTGATTTTTCAGTACAAATTGTCCTGCATCTGTTATTAGGTAACAGTAAACAATTGCATGAGTACTTCGTTGTAGATCCATCTATGATTTTTTTTGTTTGAGAACAATGCTATCTATTGAGCTAGTTTGCCGAATCTGCTCTCCATTATTTATTACCTACTTTTTTAAAACTGCAGCGATCTTGATGTGGTTATTTCACACAAATAATGGTTGTTGTCTGTAATTATAATTATTCTTGTGTAATAATATTATTTGGGAAGTAATTTGCTGTTTATGCACACTAAAGCAACATCTATTCATGTGCTAACAAACAAACTAATGAAAAATTATTCTGTTTCTTTTGCTTAAACAGGTTGCATCACCACCAAGGAACTGGGAACAGTGATGCGGTCCCTAGGTCAGAACCCAACTGAGGCTGAGCTCCAGGACATGATCAATGAGGTCGATGCGGACGGAAATGGCACAATTGACTTCCCAGAGTTTCTCAACCTGATGGCCCGCAAGATGAAGGACACGGACTCTGAGGAGGAGCTCAAGGAGGCATTCCGTGTCTTTGACAAGGACCAGAACGGCTTCATCTCTGCCGCTGAGTTGCGCCACGTCATGACCAACCTCGGTGAGAAGCTCACTGACGAGGAGGTTGATGAGATGATCCGTGAGGCTGATGTGGATGGTGATGGCCAGATCAATTATGAGGAGTTCGTCAAGGTCATGATGGCCAAGTGATTTTAGTTTTTCTTTTGTCAAGTTACGTGTGATTTCAAGTAATAATTGGTATGTTAGTTTTTGTTATGTATATCAATTGATGGAACCTTGCAGCTTGTTTCCTTTCCTCCCCCTCCTAAGAAATTCGGATTTTTGTCTCTGTTGTCCATCTATTTTCTATTTCTTTTCTTTTGGATTTGTTCTTGGAGTAGTGATTAATGAGAACTTCCTTTTTTTTGTAAGCCAAGTTGATTTTTTGTTTGCTAGATGGCTTTAGTAAATTTTCTCTCCTTCAATAGAAGTTCATCTATTTGGTTAATATGCTTTCTGAAGTTTGATTTTCCTGGTTTGATGCTCAACTGGTAGAATGCATGGCTTTGGGTTGGTATTTGATCTGTATTAATTTTCACATATTGCACATTTGTGTTTGTACGCAAAATTAGCCTGGATTTGTGGATTTCTAGTTTAGGAGCAAACACAATTTACTAATAGGGATACAGGACTAATTTGAGGCTTGGTAGCAGTGACGTGACCTAAGATGGTGTTTAAATAAAAAGGTTGTGTTCTGTTTTCATTTGATAGTTTGGATTTATATCTAACTGGAGAATCCAACAAAGATTGTGATGATTTCTCATTTGAAAGATCATTTCTATCTGAAGTAATGATGGTTAAAGCTAAAATTTAACTAACATCCCAACCTCACGAAAATTTAACTAAGAAGGCTAATCTGATTCCAATTCTGAACTTTATTATAAATGCAATCCCTCCTTGTGACAAATCAATTACAAAATCTTTAGCACTAGGAAAAAAGATCATACAACAAGGAAAAGGAAAAAGGTTCCCTCAAATAATGGCATATTAAGCTGATCTCCGTGCTTCATACTTCTGAAATCAGAACAAGTTTGAATGTGTTTCGAAAGTGAGGATGGATGCGATAAATCTGAAAATGAATTTGTAGATTGTACCTCTGAACTTAACAAATCCATGGCCCAGTTATCTCTATTTCGGGCCGGGCCGAACTGATCCCGCTAGACTGGATGAGCCGAATTAAGGCCGAGATGCCTCAGAAAATTTTATTAACATACAAAACAGGAGCATTTTGAGAGAAATTTGTATTATACATCAAGATTTCCAGCAGCTTCAGCCCAGATAATTAATTAATCATGTTCGACTATATAGAAACTATTCGCAAACAGGCTGTTTCCAATTGGCCCAAGAGAAACGGTGATATGCTCTCAAAATCAAGAATGTTAATTTATGAAGGTTTCCATATTGGCCTAGCAGGGATATTATCTCATTCTCTGAGAATTTATCATAGAAATAGAAGGGGGAATATATTAAGTAATATTGGATTGTAACACTTGGCATTTCTATGGTTGACATGTTGTACTTGTATTCATGGGTTAAGTACGTACCCTATCATCACCCTCGGGTTAGTCTCTGTTCATTTATCAGTCTTCTTACCAGTGTTACTGGGATTCTGGGAACATAATCAGGATTGTGGCTACTGCTTACGTTGCGCTGTCTCTAAGAGGTATAGATTTGTACGATGCGAATAATATTTTTGTTGTAGATTATCCAAATATTTAAAGTGCAATAGAGAAAATCTATGAGGCTTATTGGGCTAAGGCCCTTTTAGGTCTAAAAACTGACCCTTTGGGCCTTTTAATGACCTCAATACATCACATTGGTTTCCAATTCAAGTTTTAGATATCTTCGTTTTGGTTATCAAACTTCAGTGCCTCTAGATTACTATTAGGAGTGTCAATGACACCCGTTTACTCGTTTACTCTGTCCGTATTGTATTCAATAAGATAGATATGGGTAATTTTTTTTTTATTAGCTTAATAGGTATGGATATGAGTAATGATTATTTTTCGTTACGTAAACGGATATGGATACGGGTAAAAACTATTTCGTACCTATTGGATAACGAGTAATTATATAAAATAAATTATGTATAGATATATAATATTATATTCAATTATTTTATTTTTCTGTTTTTCATATTGTTGTATCCATGCTAACCAAACTGATGGAAAAATATTCTTCCTTCTTCGTCGCAATAATTAGATATTATTAAAAATGATATCATGAGAAAATGTATGTCTTTTGTTGTTAGAAGAATATTATGTTAAATATATTACTTTTTTTAATGTTTTGTTATTTAGTTAACGAATTGAATTTGTTAGAAGAGATATTTGTGTTTTTGATTTTTTTTCTTTATAAAAAACTATTAGTTAGAATTGATCGTATATCTATATTTTGATTTTTGTATTAGTAATTGTAATTGTATATTATGACATGATGAGTTTTGATAGTTTATTTGTAAAATAATAAAACCATTATATTAACATTATTCGTTATTCGCTTACTACCGTTTTATTTTCTACTAATTTTAACGGATAAGGGTATGGTAGAGTAAGACAAATTCTTAACCGATATGGATAGAGTATGGATAAAGTCAATTCTTAGTGGGTATGAATATGAAAATGTTTTCACCCTATCCGTATCGTATCCATTGACACCCCTAATTACTATTGTAGACGAGCCAAGTCGAATCAAGTTTAACAAAGTACGAAGTTAGATCGAGTCAAATTTCGACTGTTGGCTGAAAATATTAACTTGTGACTGGCTCACGACTCCACGAACCAAGCTGTACAGGCTCTCTAATAGTTCGACTTACACAATTTTCAGTGTTAAAAGTGTTATATTTGTTGTGAGTTGAGACTAGGAGTGCCAACGAGTTGGATCTGGTTTGTTCGAGTTATGAATTAGCTGATTTTTAGATGTCTGAGTTGAAATCTCAATTTGAAATTGTTACAAGTTAGACCGAGGTAGTTCATGAGCTGGTTTGTTGGTTTGGTTGGATCTTATTTTTTTTTTTAAAAAAATTTACAAATTTTTGGGACCAAGATGGACCAAACTAGACAGTATAAAATGCATATACATTCTTACAAATTCACAAATTGATACCTAGCCGAGCTAGCTTGTGAGCTGGCGAGCAAACTAAGCTCCAACTTGAACTCATTATTCTAAACCAAACTAATAACGAATTAACTCGTTAACAACGCAGTCTAGTAATAAACAAGCTATTAGCGAGCAAACTATTTTGCCACCCCTGGTTGAGACGGAGTTGTCTCTATTCCTAATACATCAACGATTCAGATTAAAATCGAAACATAATCAATGATCCAGATTAGCTCGTTAATGAATTAAGCCGGAACAAGTCAGGCTCGAACACTTCAGATGATGAGAGATTGAACCGAACCGAAATGAGAGCTTATTTTTTGCTTGGTCTTTAAATCAAACGAGCTATTTTTAAACTTTTTTCGAGCCGATCTCAAACAAACCACAAACTATGAAATTTTTTGTTGTCCTGCTCTAAACTGGGTAGTTGATGATCGATGGGACAAGTACAATTTTTTAAATTGGGACTACAATTATTCCATTTCGGAACTCGCAACTCTAAACCAAGAACTTTGTCATTTGTTCTTTGTTCATTAACAATTAATAAATTCCGAAATCAAGATGAATTCAATAACCGAAATCTACGGAGCAGATATCATTTCTTGCAAAAGAGAAACAAAGGATGGGTTAACGTGTGGCACTCTTTTGTGCTGTAATTAAACCGACCACGTGGTGGAAAGGTTTCTGATTGAAAGTGGAATTCTAGTGCTATTATTTCTCTATTTTTTTTTTCAAAAGGGAACATTCTGTTTTCACGTGGGCATGTCTGTAAGAAACCGTATTATCTGGAAATGTAAGAAGAGTAATTATTGAGCTGTATGTATAATCTTTCGTCTGATCTTTTAATAGCATTTTGTACGAAGCACTTGCTTGGCATTCACACGAAGATTTGCTGTTATCTATTATACTGACAATCACTTGGATTATGAATACCTCCAAAAAATCGAACATTGGGCGTGATTGATTTAATGCTTTCTCTAAAGATCATTGTAAATTAAGAAAAGCTCCGACATTCGCCTCTAAATCTGTTCACAAAAAAATATTTCCAAAGTAATAAATATCAGAATCAATGGAAGCTCTCATTTTATTTTTGAAAAGACGGTAAGAAAAAAAAATCGGATAGATTTGCACTGTCTTTTTATCAGATCAATCGTGTGAAAGGTTTGTGTAACACATAAGACATTTTTTCAGTGCAGTTTTTTTTTTTTTTTTTTGACAAATACATTCATTCTTAAGTCTTAACATTTAACAACAATAAAAGTTAAAGATATCCAAAAATAAACATTAGAACTTGAGTAGCCACCTGTACTCATAAATTAAATAAACATCAAATTATGCAAACCGTCCATGTTTTCTTCCTCCTTGTCTGATCCCTAGGCTTTGAAGGTTCTTTTTTGTAAATATATATATTTAATCACCAATTCCAATATGGTCAAAGTTGATTCCTGCGGTTATCATTTACTTAAGAAAAAGATTATCATCTCAGTCGGTGGCCTGATAAAAGTTTTTCTAGCACTAAAAATGATTACCACACATTGCCATAATAATATACAAAGTGAAATGGTTTAATAAGTAAATCACAGTAGATGTACAAAATTTTCAAGAAAAAAAAAAATCAAAGTAAAATTAATGCATTTCCCGGCAGGGTATTCAATTTCAGTAAAACTTAGATTGAATATATTATATCAAATTATTAATTAGCCCTTTATTGTCCCATTAATACTATTAAGTATTGAGGGGCCAATGCGAGTCTAAATGTGGCTACTTGAGGAAGAGAGGCGGAGTTAGTTGGTGTATTTATGTCTACACGTTGGAAATGAAAAATGAAATGAAATGAAAGGACAGGGAATTGTCAATGGTGGGGGAGAAAAAACAAGTGAGGTTAAGTGAGATACACGCAAGTGCACTTGCTTGTAACCGCAGTAACTTTCTATTTTTGCTCACTTTGATAGCGTACGGAACGGTAGATCCCATATAAGAAATAAAAAAAATAGGTAGCTATGCATGTCGTCTTCTTTTTTGTGGCATTTATGAGATCGAATTGTCTGTCTTTTGGGGCAGAAAATTTCTGCTCTCAGAGTCACTGTTGATTGGCCTCCAATTTAAAAATTAACAGTAATTGGTTTCACTCGCAGTGACTGATGGGGTAGGATTTTCTTACACCCCGGAGAGTAGATGATTTGCTTCCGACATTTATGCCGTGCATATGTTAATTGCGAAACTTTCGGCTCTGAACATCGAAGAAAAGAAACTTGTATGAAAATATGATTTTTTTTTTAAATAGAACTGTTTTTAATCATTTTAAATAGTACTGTTAAAAAAGAACTCCATTGATTTTAAGAATCGGCGAAATCTTTTTTTTATAGCTTTTCACATATACTGTTTATTCTGTTAATTTTTTAAAAAAAAGTTCTATATAAAAATAATTGAAAATATGACTGATGATGTCAATGTATAGTTATTCATTTGTGAACAGTAACAGATCCATTTTGAACAAATGGAGTCAATTGATCTTAAAAATATGGTGTTTAGACATTATTCTATTACGTGGCAGAGCCACTCTAAATGAAGGAATGAAATCTGCTACAATCTGAATTTGATGAACAATACCCTACAATCTCTGCTTTTCCAAATCCAACCATTCAACTTTTTCTGTGTACGCATCTCCAAACAACTAGTTTTTATGCACGCATCTCAAAATAAATCAACAATTGGATTTGGAAAAGCAGAGATTGTAGGTTATTGTTCATCAAATTCGGATCGCAATAGATTTGTTTCCCTAAATGAATAGCTGATCAATTGATTTCTATTTTATGAAAAAAATTGTACTTGTACTCTATTTTATATTTATTTTAGAGTAAAAATGTCATAAATAGTGTAAATTGATTTCATCGCATCAAATTTTGTTTATATGATCAAGTACAGCGTCAAACTTTCAAACTATGGAGGTCAATTATGTTAAATTTTTCTACAAATAATGGAGATCAATTTTACCGTTTTAAGAATTACTCTAAATTATATAAAAAAAATCAAAAAAGGGGGGTAAATTGAGGAACACTATTCTCTATGGAGCTGTGTAGAGCTTTTAATCTGGTCTGTTCGTTTTGATCGGACGGACCAGATTAGATCTCAAAATTTGGGCCCCCTCTGATCTGGTTCATCCAATCAAAATGAACGGACTAGATTAAAAGCTCCGCAGATAATACTCTCCCATAAATTGACCTGTTCTCCCTTCTTCACTCAGCCACTGTCTTTATTCATATTTCACCTCCATAACTTATTCTAAAAAAATACAAATATTATGCTACCATAAATTCATCCTCATACTTTTTGTAAAAATTTTATATGGTTTATTCTGATTACGTGTTTGATCTCATAAGTTAAAAATATATCTCCGCCTCTATTTGTGAAGACATATTTAATTAATTCAGACTGTTATTCTCATTTCATTTATCGGCACGTTGACCTGACAATAATTTAGAGCAAAATATTGACATAGTTCTGCTCTCAAGATCATTTGAGCAATTTATTGGGATCTATAATTATACAAAAAATATTAAAAAAAAAACTTCTCAGTGCACTTCACTAAAAATTACCATCATACGCCTCTTTTTGGTTTTCAAAAAATGGAAAACAAAATTACCGTCGTACATTTGATTTGTATTAAAATTTGTACATAAGAATAGTCTTTAGTTTAGTGGCAATCTTACTATCATAAATAGACTTGAATTCTCTCTAATTTTAAAATAGTGTCATATACTTGCTAGAAATCAATTTATTAATTTTCAATCAGGTGATTCATAATAAGATTCTAACTATGCAGAAAATAAGTTTACTGTTGGTATATTTTATTCAGCATTTTCCCATAATAGGTCCTGTAAAATTAATCAATTGCCAAAAATATCTGTATGTAATGAATTTCATTTTTGATGCATGTATGGTCAATTTCAAATTTTAGATCAAGATAAATCTAATGTTAAAATATTCATTTCGTCATTAATTACCAGCAAAATAAGATCAATTTTAATAGATTTCTTGATATTGTCAATATATAATCGTTTGATAATATATTTAGATGAATCCATAAAATATTTAAAAAAAATTATAATTAATGAAGACTGATTCAATTTTCTTAATAAAAAAATTATATTTTCCGGACCAAATCCAAAAACAGCCTTGGTAATAAATAATTTAGCTTTATAGTAGGTCTGGTAATTAAGTTGACAACTACATACTGCTCATTTATAATAAATAAAAGTGGTTTGTGCTTGCAGATGCAGATCTAGACTTAAATATACATAAAACAAAAGTGGCTAACATTGATTAAAATATATATATATATATATATATATATATCAATTTGAAGGAAAGGTTAAACATAAAAAAGAAAAAACCACAGTCACTTGCATGAGTAGAACCAGAGTGTTCCTAAGTTCATCAAGCTTTTTTGTGAACTCAATTTTAAAACCTATCAAATTAGTGTTAAACGACAAATTCAAACTGTTGAAATCCTTCTACCTTATGAGTGATGCATCTACATGTGAAAATTTTCAAATTTGAATTAAATTAGTCTAAAGTCGACTTGTCAAAATTAGAAGGTGTATAAATTAATTTTAATACATTCATTTTTTTAACGTCTTTTGGTCACTTGACTTATATAAAATTAATTTAAAATTTAAAAAAATTCTCATGTACACGTGTCACTTCTAAGATAAAATATTTTAATGGTTTGAATTCATCGTTTGAAACCAATCGATAGGGTTTAGAGTTTAGTTCACAAAGGAGCTTGGTGAACTTAGGAATACCCTAGTTCTACTCCACTTACATACATGGTCAGCTCAGGCCCCAAGATCCAAAGGGTCACCCCCAAAAAAATTTGTATATATATAAAAAAAACTGCATATATTAAAAATAAATAAAATATTATGGCCGAAATTTTGTATATATAAAGGATTCAAATTTTTCTATAAATACGTATGATCTATTGACATATCAATAAAAAAATCAGATCGATAAATTGCTTCCATAAGTACTTTAACACCATGGTAGCATTCTCAAGCTTGCCAAACACTTGCTCCTTTGAAAAGCTTAAATTTATCTTCTTAAGCTTCATTTTATCTATATTTTTAAGCTTGCCCAAACTTTTAAGGAGTCATTCTACATAACTTAAGCACATGAGCCTCCTTAAGAAAGCTAAGCATCTACTTTCTTAACTTTTTGTTGCCGAACACCCTCCTCCATATACTTATAAGTTGTTTTTATGTTTTAAAAGTCTAAATAGTCAATTCAAACATTCAACATGATATCCATATTAAAACGTGCTTGGAGACCAAATTTGACATTTTAAAAAAAAATTGTACTATTTTTTAAGGTAGATAGAAAATCATTGTTTTTTATGATTCAGAATCTTCTGAATCGATGGATTTTCTACCTATCTTAAAAAATAGTAAAAAATTCCAAAAAAACAAAATAGAAATTTGGACTCCAAGCACATTCTAATATGGATATCATATTAAATGGTTCGGATCGACTATTTGGACTTTGAAAATGCAAAAATAACTTAATAAACATATGGTGTTGAAGTATTTATAGAAATGTATTAGCCGGTCTTATAAAAAAAATGAATATATAAGAACCTAAAATTTTCTCCAGCTCCGGACCTCAAAATTTTCAAGACCGGCTCTGCTTACGTAATTAGTGTTTGATGTACATCTAGTTATCGTAGAATTTGTATCCTCTACATTAACACAAAAGGGAATTTTTTTAGTTAATGAATATTGACCATCTAATCTGCTTTAAGATTCGTACCGACTAAATTTGCACTAATATTAAAGGGTCCCCTATATCATAAGCAGGAACCGAATTAGTTCCGTTTAAAATCAAACAATTGAGATCCATTTTTGAGTTAATGCAGAGGATATGCATTCATTATCTTAGGGGTTCATGTTCAATGTGTACTTCAATTCACTGATCCATGAAAAGCATAGCAATGAAATATTTCCTCTTTCGTTTATTTTTTTTTCACAAAGAGGGAGAAAGTCTAAAAGAGTGATTTTTTTTTTCCATATGGTACCTTCATTTATTTTTTTTTTCTGGAAAGAGTAAGACAAAAAAAAATCAATATGCATTTAAGAAATCATAATATTGTGTGATATTTCCTCTTTCATTTTCTTTTTACAAAGAGGGAGTCCAAAGAACTGATTTTTGTTATAAATTGTTCATTTTTTTTCTAGAAACAGTAAGACAAAAAAATCAATAAGCATTTAAGAGAGCATAACATTGAAATATTTCATCTTTCATTTTTTTTACAGAGAGGGAGAAGTCCAAAGGACTGATTTTTTTTTCTAAATGGTACCTTCATTTTTCCCCTAAAAACAGCAAGACATATATATATATATATATATATATAGAGAGAGAGAGAGAGAGAGAGAGAGAGAGAGGTAGACTAATAAACAATCGATTGTACCTAGCTTCCCGTGCAACCAAGTTATTTTCCGATATTTATAGTCTAAATGATTGATCCAAACCGTTAGATGTGATCTCCATATTAAAATGTGCTAGGTGACCAAATTTTACATTTTTTGGAATTTTTTTACTATTTATTAAGCCACTTTGAAAATCGCTGATCCAACAGTGGCTTAACCAAACAGTAAAATCAGAAGCTACCGTTGGATCAACGATTTTCAAAGTGGCTTAATAAATAGTAAAAAAATTCTAAAAAATATAAAATTTGGTCACCTAGCACATTTTAATATGGAGATCACATCTAACAGTTTGGATCAATCATTTAGACTTCAAAAATCAGAAAATAACTTGGTTGCACGGGAGGCTAGAAACAATCGATTGTTTATTAGCCTACCTCTATATATATAGAGAGAGAGAGATGGGCTATGGTGCATTGCAATGCATGAACCCCCTTATGTATTGCATTATAAATTATGGATTTAAAGTCCAAACAATCGATCCAAACCGTTCATCTTGTTCTTCATATTAATATGTGCTTGGGAACCAAATTTTACATTTTTTTGGAATTTTTTTACTATTTATTAAGCAATTTCAAAGTTTCTGATCTGATAGTCCAGAAAATTTTACTGTTTTTTACTGTTCACAACAAAACAGCAATTTTCAAAAATGCTTAATAAATAGTAAAAAAATTCTAAAAAATATAAAATTTGGTCTCGAAGCACATTTCAATATGGATTAAACATCTAACGGTTCGAATTGGTTGTTTGGACTTTAAATCCTTGATTTATAGTACAATGCATAAGGGGATTCATGCATTGTAATGCACCATAGCCCATCTCTCTCTCTCTCTCTCTATATATATATATATATATATGACGTGGCTAATATGCTATGGGTAGCTAAGAGGCCTCCCGTGCTATGGCTCAATATTCGACTTTTCAAAATCCTAACGGTTGATCCGAACCATTCATCTCACTACAGCAAAACAGACTTTCTGCGACCGGTTTTTCGGTCGCAGAAAGTCTAGGCGCCGGTCACAGATATTATTTCCAGTTGCTGAAAGACCGGTCGCAAAAAGCATTGTCGCAGATACTCTCCCGATGACGTTACCGGTCGCAAAAAGACGTCACCCGGTCGCAGATACTTTTTCTGCGACCAATTTTTTTGGGTCGTTGTTGATTTTTGCTGACGTCAAAAAAATAGTTCTGCGATCGGAAAAACCGGTCTCCAATAGTCAAAATCGGTCGCAGAAAGTATTGTTAGGTTTTTGAAATTTCTTTTATGATTTAAATTTGCACCAGGTACGACATGTACCAACATACAATATAAAACATACAAATAATTTTAAACATAAATATTGATATCAATATATACAAGACATATAGAAAATTCAAAATACTTTGCATTAATCATAAAAGTTTCATGTGAATAACCTCATCAAATAACAATATAACATCATCATAAAAATTGCCTTCTCCAATTCTGATGTGAACCTACAACAATACCCAATATGTGATTACCATAAATAATACATCTTATGCCATAAAAAAAATGATGCAATATGGTCCTACGCATGCTTCACGAAAAGGGGTGTAACTTTTGATCCGTCCATCGGATCGGGCTGAACTTTTGCATTAATCTATAGATTCGTTTCGCCCACGCGAGCTCAGATTCGCGATCTGAGTCTTCCTTCATGGACTTTTGGATCTTTTTTTATAATTTTTAGGGTTTGCATAAAAAAAACTACTAATTTAGTGATATTCAGAATATATAATCACTAATTTAGTCCAAAAATGTACTAATTAGTGATATTTTTTAGCAAGGGCTGTTGTGTACAGAATCAGAAAAAAAAAATAAACACATATGATAATAAATAGCTCATAAAATAATTAAAAGGTACCTCAATGTGACATTCTGGTAAGTCCTACTTACGTGCATTAAAGCTATTTATTTGACTAAAATTATAACTATCAAAACCTTAATGTGACGTTCTGGTAAAATTATAACTACCAAAACCCACTGCTTTATACAATCTACAATACTGGACGGATACCATTAGTACCAACACTACCACCACACAAGCAACACGACAGCAACAAAAATTAGAGACAGAGTTACAAGAATCAAAGCCGTGTAACACCCAAAATCAAGTAATTCAATCGTGTCAGAAAAATCAACAATCCGCACTCAATTTATCAAATTCAATTCTACGAATCATCACGACAAACAAAGAAATCAGCAAGGAAAAGAGAGAGAAGATACCAGTGTCATCGGTTCACGGCGTGTGGTCTGGGCGAGTCGTTGGTGGTGCTGGTCGTGAGTCCAGAAGTCGTTGGTGGTGCTAGTCTGGGCGAGTCGTTGGTGGTGCACGGAGAAGAAGGCTGGTGCTGGTCTCCCGGAGAAGAAGACAGCGTGGAGGAGAAAATTTTTGGGGAGGCTAGGGTTCTGGTGGAGAAGAAGAAGGGTTTTGGCGCTTTTTTTCCAATGAAAAAATCCAGCGATTTAAAAAAAAAAACTTTCAGCGACTGGCGCCATCGCCGGTCGCTGAAAAGTGTTGGTCGCCGCTGATTTTTCTTTTTTCTTTTTTTTTTAGGAAAAAATGACTATTAAAGACCGGCGTTAGTACCGGTCGCTGATACCGATTGCTAAAAAATCATTCTGCTGTAGTGTCTTGTTCTCCATATTAATATGTGTTTGGAGACCAAATTTTACATTTTTTGGAAATTTTTTACTATTTTTTTAGATTTATTGAAAATCGCTGTTTTTCAGACAAATCTAGACCATAAAAAACAGCGATATTCAATAAATCTAAAAAAATAGTAAAAAATTTCCAAAAATGTAAAATTTGGTCTCCAAACACATATTAATATGGAGAACAAGATGAACGGTTCGGATCGACTGTTAGGATTTTGAAAAGTCGAATATTGAGCTGTAGCACGGGAGGCCTCTTAGCTACCCATAGCATATTAGTCAAATCCTATATATATATATATATATATATATATAGAGAGAGAGAGAGAGAGAGAGAGGAGGGATCAAATGACACCATTTTTTGGTGACATGGAATGACACCGTCCATTTTCAAAGTCCAAACAGTCGATCCAAACCGTTCAACTTGATGGATATGTTAAAATGTGCTTACAGATCAAATTTTACATTTTTCTGAATTTGTTTTTGGTTTATTTAGAGGGGTTCAAAAATTCAACGGTCTGAATATAGCGATTTTGTTAAATACTTAATAAATAGTAAAAAAATTCAGAAAAATGTAAAATTTGATTTCCAAGTTACTCTTAATATATTCATCATATTGAACGGTTTGGATCGACTATTTGGATTTTGAAATTTTAAAAATGGACATTGTCACACCATGTCACCAAAATAGTGGTGTAATTCGATCCCTCCTCATATATATATATATATATATATAATGGACTTGGGTGAGACACGGAGTATACGCGTTTGGTGCTCCATGGTACATTTTAGCCATTTTGAAAATCCAAACAACCGATCCTAACCGCTCAACACTATCTCCATATTGAAATGTGCTTGGAGACCAAATTTTATATTTTTTGAAATTTTTTTACTATTTATTAAGCCACTTTGAAAATCGCTGATCCGGTGGTCCAGAAATTTTTACTGTTCACCCGGATTTTCATATTTTCAAAGTGGCTTAATAAATAGTAAAAAGAATTCAAAAAATGTAAAATTTGGTCTTCAAGTACATTTCAATATGGAGATCACATCTAACGATTCGAATTGGTTGTTTGGACTTTCAAAATAAAAATATGGCATGAAGTACAAATACGTGGTGCTCCGCGTCTCACCCAAGTCCACCTATATATATGTGTGTGCGCGCGCGCGCGCTTTTAAGAAAGCACTACATTGAAATGTTTCCTCTTTCATTTTTTTTCATAAAGGACTGGTTTTTTTTTCATCTAAATGTTACCTTCATTTTTTTTTCTAAAAACAGTAAGACAAAAAAAATCAATATGCATTTAAAAAGGTATCACATTGAAATATTTCCTCTTTCATTTATTTTCACAAAGATGAAGAAGTGCAAATGACTGGGTTTTTTTTTTTTCTAATGATACCTTCATTTTTTTTCTAGAAACAGCAAAAAAAAAAAAATAATCATATGCATTTAAGAAAACGTAACATTGGAATATTTCTTATTTCACAAAGAGGGAGAAGTCCAAAGGACTAATTTTTTTCTAAATGGTACCTTCATTCTTGTTTCTAGAAACAGCAAGACAGAAAAAAAAAATGTCAGTATGCATTCAAGGGACCATATAAATAGATCGACAGCATTCCAGCTCACATATCTATCTTACCACATTTTTTACAGGAAAAAACAAGCACACTGGACCCAAAAAGAGAATATATAACAACTAACAACACCTTATCCATGCTAATTAAATCTGGCATCTTGGCCCCTTCAAAAAATGGCCAATTGGAGAACAAATCGGAATTAATTGCCTAATTGGTTCCATGATGGGGCATAAGGAGTAACACACACGCAACGCAACTATTTATTGCTTCTCTGCAAGTGCAAATGGCCAAATTCAATTGAATTTAAATTTATTAATTTGTCTTTCTCTCTTTTTCTTTTTCTCTTTTTGAATCTCTCTTTCTTTCTTTTTTACTTTGGCATAATAAAACAAACAAGCTACATATTTGTTGCTTTTAATTTAATTTCCAGATCCAGTGCCGCATTCTTTGGACGGTGTGTTTTAGATTGTACCAGGAATAATTTTGTCAATCTACAATAAAAGAAAAAAAAAACAGAGAAAAAATATGAACAACTATAATTACACCACATATTTTAGAGAAATTAAAACATAAAGTTCTTTAGGATGCAACTTTGCCAACCAAAATTCCAAAATAATATTTTCTTGAGGATGCAAACACATAGGAATTAATAGACCATATATTCCAAAATAATTTTGTTAATCTAAAATAAAAAACAGAGAAATAAAATATGAAGAACTACAATTATACCATATATTTTTTAGAACTACAAATAATTTTGTTTCACCCACTCTTTCATTACCAAAGAAGGAAAGAAGAGTTCGAGAGAAGAAAAGAAAAAACGAACCGCTTGTTGAATAAAAATTCCAGGAGGCTGAAAAAAAGCATAGTGACCAGATTTACTAAACAGAAGCACCAAAAACAATGGCAAGATTTACTAGACAAAAGCGTCTCACGCTGCCATCATCAGTTGATGGAAAAGAGAAAGCCGGTCGTTTGAAACAACCTGCAAACCCTGATCTTGTTTTTCATCTAGAGTTTCGTCTAAAATTTCTCTATGGTTCTTACCGCTTAGAAAAGCGGTGAAGCAGTCACATTATTTTCAATACTTGTACAAAATTTCGAATGTGTGGTTTTTCAAGCAGTTCAATAATTAAAAAAAAAAATTCAATTTTAATAATAAAAGAAAACTTGATCTAATTTTTTTTTTTAATTTAAAATAGACGGGTCAAATTTGACGGCTCCTCTCTTTCAAAATTAAAATAAAATTATACACTCAGCTGCCTTCAGGCTTCAGCTACTAATCTACTGTTGTTTGTGCAGTAATATGTACTAAAATTGTTCAGATTTCTTTTGTGTCAGTGCATGTATTTAATGTATTCATTGTCGGTGGCATAAAAAACAAATATAATGTCAAGGCCGCGTTGAAAATATTTCTTATTAAATTATAATTTACTAATTTTTTCCCCTCTTCACCTAACATTCATATACTTATTTTATACAAGAGATGCATTGCTTCTCACCAATCACCGTGTTTCACTTTGGGCCTTGCAATGCTTTGGTGTTTTACCTTTTACAAGAGAGCACTGTGGACGTAATAATGCAAATTTAATGGTGAGAAATATCAGACCTTAATTATTGTTAGTAATGTAAAAGAATGATATGAATTTGTATAGAAACATGTTGTTATTTTATTACAATATTAGTAATGTAAAAGAATGATATGAATTTGTATAGAAATATGTTGTTATTTTATTACAATATTAGTAATGTAAAAGAATGATATGATATTGTTAGTAATGTAAAAAAATTATACAGATAATATATATTCCAAATCTGGAAAATGTCAACTATTATGGAGTCTGTCGACTTGTTTAAATTAAATTAAAAATAATACTTCTAAATCCGCAACATATATTTAGCGTATATTTTTTTTTAGTTTTTTTTTAAATATGTATGATTTCTAATAGGGAGGATCTAAAGCTTAGTCAAAGGTGGCTAAGCCACCCCTATATTTTTAAAATTCTAATTATTTGTATAGAAATTTAGTTGAATTTTATCCTTTTTAATTTTTTTATATAATCTAGCCACTTTCAATAATGACATATGTTTAGTTGTAGCTAGTGGTTAAAGCTCTATTTTATAGTTGAGAGGTCTTGAATTCAAATTTCACTCATTACATTTGTACATTTTAATTTTCAGCCACCTCTATTAAAATTTTCTAGTACCACCCTGATTTCTAGTATCAGTGTTAGTGCAGAGCCAAACATACTCGAGTGATCTCATATAATATACAAAAATACCCTTGTAGTCCTATGAATTACCTTCGTGTTTCCTTGTAAAATACAAGATGCTTAATTTGTATCTTTTCTTCATATAAGCAATAGAGGAGGGTTCAAAACTTCAAATGCCTCCATTTTTTGTGCCTCCATCATGCCTTCATTTTTAAAAACTTTAATAACTCAAAATTAAAAGTTAAAAAGTCAAAATAAAACCGTTAGATATAATTTACATCATTTTATCTATGCACTTGTAAAAAATTATGATATTTCAACTTTGTTTTGATTATCATCAAGAGCTTTTAAAAATGTGCTAATGTGGATAATTTCTAGACGTTGATTTTTCAACTAATTGATTCATATAAAAAGAAAACTGAAATGTGATAAAAAAAAATTTAGCACATAGATAAAATGGCATAGATCACATCTAACAATTTTATTTTGAAGTTTATAATTTTAATTTTAATTTATTAACGTTTTAAAAATAAAGGCATGGTGGAGACACAAAAAATAGAGGTATTTGAACTCTCCTCTAAGCAATATGCATATATATTTTGCATATATATTTTATGCCTTCTACGTAATGTACAATTCGTTGCATAAATCGCCACATGGAAAGAGATACAGAAATACTGTCTTGCGGGAGGCATTTAATTGTGTTCAAAGAGACCCTTAAACGATGCAGTGCTTTGGGGACGCCGTAATTTAAGGTTAAATAATTATTGGTTGAAGTTATCTATATTTAATTATTTATTGGATGTTTGGTGCTTATCTATAATTATAGTTTATCAGATTCATGTCAAACAACATAAAAACCTTTTTTTATGTAAGATTTAAATGACTTATAATTTTGTCGATTTAAAAATTTCGTAGTTCGTTCTACTTGATTTTGATTGAACCATAATTCCAAACTTTGGAATCATGAATTATAAAACAATTAACGGGTGTATTATTTGGGCAACAAAATTTGAACAATAATTAAGCTCACTTGTCAAATCGGTTGGATTAGCTTCAGACCAGCAATTAATTAATTATAGATTAGAAGTGCAGCATAATTAATACTTGTACTAATTACATCTTATCATTAAATCCACTTGTCATAGTTTGGTCAGAGGTCTCTTCTCTAGTTCCCATCAGATTTTAATTTCTTTTCAAGTAGTTGTTCTTTCAGTTAGATTTAATAGCAGTATTGCAATTTAAAAATAATATAATATAATAATGCACTAATATTTAAAATAATATGATATGAATATGATACCATAACACGCTAATAAAATAAAATGTCACACCTAACAGCTCTAATTCTACATCAGCATTAGCACCAAACCTTCCATCTTTTTTGTGCAAATTGTACTATTTTCTAATTAATATGTGTATCTATTGTGAAATGTGTTATGATATAATTTCAGAATCTAAATCATAAAATTGTTCGTATGTGTCTAATATTATACATATATATTTGGAATTATCTGATAGTAATTATCGAAATTGAGCCCGAGCAAGATAAGTTAAAGCTCAGGAAAATAAAAATTCTTAGTATTTTAGATTTTTTGTATCACTCTATTTGTGGCATTCCGTGCGGGAATGGCTGATCTGACACAATTAGGGTCCGTTCGGCAGCTCAGTAGGAAATAGGAATGGGTGTGGGAATCAAAAATTTTGAACTGAATTTTACTGTTCACCGTGGGAATAAAAACTTAGTTCTGAGCAAATTTTTTTTTCCCGCAGTAAATAGTAATCTGCCGAACAAGCCCTTAGTGGGCAAAGATAATGATAGAATTAATGTTGAGAAATAGAAACTAGGTCTCAGAAAATTGTCATTGACTATTTAGAAAAGGAATATATATATAACTAGCATCAGAAAATAGCCATTAGGCTATTTCCTAAATATGCTGGATTTATCTAAATAATTATAAAGATCTTATGTTAGATACTAAATTAAGACTATTTCCAGCATGTAATTATATATTTTGAAAATAGCCTAACAGTTATTTTCTGATGCTAGTTATATTCCTTTCTTAAATGGTTAAAGATGATATAGTTTCTATTTCTCAACAGTTAATTTAACTTCACGAAGCGTAAAATAAATAAATAAATATATATTATTGACAGGGGCGGAAGATAGTGTATTTAAAAGGTGGCTGAGTAAACCCCAACATTTCCAAAAAATTTTAACCAGTACTTACAAATTTACCAACGTTTGCAGTTTGCATGCCTCAGCCCCCCTATGATGATTCAGAAAATTTAAAGGGTTCATATGTAAAAGTAAAATCAATTTTTAATTGGTTTGAGATGGTTTCACGTGACCAAAGTCAAAAGTTGTTTAATATTATAATATAATATATTATTCGTTTTGGGATGGTTTCGTGTGAGTCGTGTGATCCATCAAAGTGGTTTAATATTATAGTATAGAAAGTTATTACAAGTTAAAATTGAAAAAAGACAACATGCATGCGGAAACCGAAAAAACAATAAGTTATTATAAGTTTAGAAGAAAGAAATAAACAGTTCTAAAAATAGAAAGCAAAGAAAATAGTTTTTCGGTTAGAAAAATAAAATAAAATAAGAACGATAAAATTAGCGCTCTATTAATATTCATTCTATATATTTCGAAAATAGTAAATTAATTTCTAAAGTTAGAAAATTTCAAAAGAAGAAAGATAAAATTAGCATTCTCATTACGGGTTTTCTATATATTTTGACGCTTCTATGTTTAATTAAATTTTTTTTATAGCTAGAAGAGTCCATCTCAAGCTTTTGTCCAAGTAGTTAAGAACAAGGTTCTTTATTACAATTTCTTATGTATAATATATTAAATTTATTTATTCTTTAATTAATTTATTTCTCACTCATTTTTCTTTCTTTTGCAGAAAAGATAAGAAATAATTATAATTATTGGTTTAATTTGTGATGAAAATTAATTTTTAGTATTTTACTTTCAAATATAATTTTTTTCTATTCACAATGTCTGTTACATTTTTATTTTTTGCATAAAAATTTAAAATAAATAACAAAAGATGTTTTATTTTTTCAAAGTGTAGGTCTAAATTAAAATAATATAAAAAAATATGATGTTTGAATATACTTTTTTTTTTGTTAAACATGTTATTTATTGGTGTTTGTTAATTATTGTAAGTTTTATAAAATCAAATAGTGAAGAATCATGTTTTATTGTATTTTATAGTTTTTGAATTTTATTATAATATTTTTTGAGTATATGATGGTTAGTCGGTTAGCCCTCTCTATACTCAAAGTTGAGTTTCGCCTCTGATTATTGATGACATGACCGACACGTCAACCTTATGTCATTATATTGAAGTGGCGATTTTTATTTATATATGATCCTATTTTTTTGTTGATTATCTACTATTTGATCTGGTCAGATTAATCATGTTGATATTTATGATATATCATATATGACAGAGATCATATGGAGGTTAAAACAGTGAAGTAGCGGCAGCGACGTGTTCTTCGAAATCAATTTCATGCATTAATTCAAGTAGTCGCAATTATATTGTAATAGTGCACTCAACTAAAAAAGTTTGTAATAGTGCACTTTCATTTTCCTGTTGAGAATAAGTGATGATCTCTTCAATAGTGTATGGATCGATAATCAGATTTACGTTCATCGAATAAATTAAAATTTTATTCGGAGATTTTAATAATTTAATGGTAGATGAGTAATCAAATTTATATTAATAAGAATTTAAGACATCCTAATAATTTTATATGGATAATTGAGAACACATCTATAATTTTATTATTTTATTTGCACGGTTAGAGTGATGTATGCTACAATTATCCTTTGTAAAATGTTAAAAAAAAAGAGAGCATACTTGTAATGAAATCTATTGCAATCTTTAGAATAAATTTGATTGAAAATTTTATGTTTTTCAAATAAATGAAGTATACCCGATGATAATTATATGGTTATTATTATTTTGTCCCGCTTTAAAAGATTTTTCTCACAGCCTCTAGGTTTGCAATTTGGCGTGGAAACATATTGGATATCATCATCTTCTTCGTAAAACAAGAATATCATATGTTCGGATTTGTGTTCAATTTAGAATTTGACTGTACTAATATTCAAATAAAGACATTTACATACACAAATAAATGCAAGAGTAAAAATAATTATCTTGATCTCCATCGTTTTAATGGTCCAAAATTCATATTTATAGTTTTTGTTTCACACCAGATTTCGGTTTTCTGGTTGCCGGGCACTAGTTCAGTTTGATGGAGATTTGATTCTTTTTTCTTTTCTTTTTTTTCATTTGGTTGTTATTTGAGATGAAAAGGTAACCAGTTTGTGCAATTTTTTTTATGAAAAAACATAAAAATATAATAAGTTATGGGTAGAGTGGAAAAAAATGTGCTGTGACGAATACACTGTGACTTTAGTCTTGTGTCATACCTGCCGTGATCAAGTGAACAGTGACACGTGCCGTACATATAATAAGTTAAAGTAGAAAAAAAACGTGCCGTGTTGTGACTAATACACCGTGACTTTGGTCTTGTGCCGTGCCTGTCGTGATCAAGTGAAGAGTGACACGTGCCGTGACCAAAATGTTGAGGGGTGGTCACCGCACACGAGTCACGCCATGTCCAAACTTAACTGGTTACGTTTCTCACATTTAACTATTATTTTCATAATTTAAGTTAGTTTATTCAAGATTCACTATTTGATTAAGACCTAACGGTCCTAATTATACGTGACTCGCATGATTGCGTGTCGTGCTGTACTGTGACCAGATCTTTCACGTGACGTGCCGTGTTAAATTTTCAAAAGCTAGTTACGGCACGCGAATGATCACAGCACGAGACACACGAGTCACGGCATAGAACAGTCACACATGCTGTGCCGTTTTGTGATGGAACCGACTCCGCCGTGCCGTTTTTCCCACTCTATTATGGGCATTGGATGAATATCATCGTAATTTTGTTTTAATACCCGAATCATTTTATAATATATATTATGTTTATGTTCGTATATATTCGATAATATTCGAGATATATTCATATGTATTTGTACCCGAATCTATTAATTCATATCTGTATTCAAATTAACTAGGGAACCATTAGTAATGCTAGTGTTTCACAATATGAACCAACTGCTAACAGTACTAGAGAATTGTAATAAATAACGACGTGACATCACATTTATTAACATAAAATCATATGCAATTATTAACTAGCCTTATTAATGATATCATCTATAAAAATCAAATTTAATATCAATTAAAAAAAACAAATAAATTAACCTTCCATTATTTCCATTTGGCCTGAAGGATCAATCTAGAACCAAAGAACTAACCGGTGGGATATATATATATATATAAAGAGTGTGGCTAATATGCTACCGGAAGCACTTCGACCGAGGTGCTTCTGGGACTATATTAGCATATGTGATGTTCAAACAACAAATCCAAACCGTTAGATGTTTAATCTATATTAAAATCTACTTAGTGACCAAATTTTATATTTTTTGAAATTTTTTTTATTATTTATTAAGATGGTTTGAAAGTTGCTGTTTTTTATGGTGCAGAATTTTAATAAAAACAGCGATTTTCAAACCATCTTAATAAATAGTAAAAAATTTCCAAAAAATGTAAAATTTGGTCTTCAAGTAGATTTTAATATAGATTAAACATCTAACTATTTGGATTTTTTGTTTGAATATCACATATGCTAATATAGTCCCGGAAGCACCTCGGTCGAAGTGTTTCCGGTAGCAAATTAGCCACACTCATATATATATAGGAACATGCTAGCGTGCTATGCATAGCATAGAACCCCTCAGTGCAACGGCTTGGATTTCGAGTTTTCAAAGCCCTAACGGTCGATCCGAACCGTTCATCTTGTTCTCCATATTAATATGTGTTTGGAGACCAAATTTTACATTTTTTGGAATTTTTTACTATTTCTTTAGATTTATTGAAAATCACTGTTTTCAGCAAATCTGTACCATAACAAAAACAGCGACTTTCAATAAATCTAAAGAAATAGTAAAAAAATTCCAAAAAATGTAAAATTTGGTCTCCAAACACATATTAATATGGAGAACAAGATGAACGGTTCGGATCGACCGTTAGGATTTTGAAAACTCAAAATCCAAGCCGTTGCACGGAGGAGTTCTATGCTATGCATAGCACGCTAGCATGTTCCTATATATATATATATATATATATATATATATATATATATATATATATTTCTAGCTTAAGCATGACGTAGTAATTTTTTTTTATAAAGTAAAAAGATATTATCCTGTATTTACCGTGACAATTACAACAAAAAAGCATCATCAACCCGAACCAACTTGGATAATCATAGACAATAATTGTTAGCATAATAAGAGCATCTACATTTCTGAAACTCTTGGAGTTTCTAATCTGATGTGGCAGTTTCTAAACCAGTTTCAGGAATGCAGATGAGTTTCTTATTTAGCAACTTTGCTCCAAAGTTTCTTAATAAGAAACCGTTTATAAACTCTGACATGGTCAAATAATTGACTGAAATTTTTTTCCCTTGTAATTTATTTGCTGATGTGGCAATTAAGAAACTCTAATTTTGAGTTTCAGGGATGTGAGGGTTTAGAAACTTTCAGAAATAAAATTTCTAAAAATTAGTTAACAGTTATTTAGAAACTCCAAGAGTTTCAAGGATGTAGATGCTCTAATAACTAATAGTAGAAAATAGTGCTTACGTTGCTTTTATAGGTAGGAATTTTTCTGTGCATATTATAAGTTCTCACTGTATATTGTATTAAATTAAGCTAACTGCATTATAAAGGAATTATAATGCTTGACGGTAGCAATTAATCAAGTTAATCAAGTTTAGAAGAGAGAACAAATAAATAAATATAATCTAGTCAAATAAAAACGGATTGGTAGTCAAATTTCTGGACCAAAAAAATTTAATTTTCGTGAGAGGAATTCAGTATCAAACTATATATATGTATAAATCTGTTATTTTCTTTTCTAGTTTATCTTTATTAACACCAAAATTTTTAAAAATAGATTGTGCAAGAAGGATAAATGAAACTACTGTCATCAGAGTTTTACCATTATGCTGATAAGAGAATGGAATCAATTTTACAATATCATGATGTTTAATGTTAAAATTTATACACCATGCAAGCATTTTCTTAGTATAGGCTTCAGTTGATTCCTGAGCCTTTCTAAAATTGAATTAATATATGTATATTCAGAGGCGGAGAGAGTAAGAGTCAATGGGATCAATTGATCCCCATTGTTTTTCAAAATTTTTGTATTTATACACAATTTTCTATATAATATAGAGTAAAATACTACGGATACGGTAAATTGACTCCCATTCACAACATAAAAATTTTATATAATTGACCCTCATAGTTAAAAAGTGTAACTCCGCCCATGTGTATATTGTTATTTTTTAAAAAGTAAACTCAGAACCATATGTTTAATTATTAAATTCATACCGTTCTTTAGTTGTGGCACAAATTTAAAAAACAAACTCCTTGTGTTTAAATAGGTATCGAATTTCAATTGCTTAGTAGAAGTTAATATGAGCTCATTGGAGCTAGTGCAGTACCATAGGGAATATAAACGCAACATAATAACTCTAACTGAATTTAAATTTGATGCTGATATTGCAATCTGTTATCAAAGTAGTATTGGATTTGAGAATCTGTATTTTGTTATTGGCTCAGTTTGGAATATATGTTTTTAATCTCTTATATTAGATACAAAGGAGGACTGATCTAAGAAAAAAAGATAGGGTGTTAAGTTAATTCTTAATTAATTATATTTTTAATAATATTACACATAATTAATTTGAATTTTGAATATATTTTATATATACTAAAGTTATATTGAGTAAATATATGAGTTATTCGATTTTTAGATGGTAAATATGTAGTTATAGAAATTTGAATGATAAATACGCAATTTAACAGTTTTTGAGGGAATTAGCTTGGGCCCGATGGCCATCGGACTCAAAGTGGTTCTAACGGATTCTCTCACCGTTGAATTTGCTTTAGAATTCGTGTGTACGGATTTTAAAGCAGACGCAAATCCTAAAGCAGATTCGACGATAAAAGAACCCATTAGAATCACGTCCGATAGCCATCGGATCCAAACTGTTTCCGTTTTTGAGTGGTATATATAAAATTCCCCCAAATATTAAAATACCTCGTAAAGACGCACCACAAAAAAAAATAATAATAATTGGGAGAACACAGTACTACAGAGTGTTCCGGATATCAATCTGCTGCTTTTCGAATCTAATTGTTCAAAATTTTATATTCACATATCTCTATGAAGAAATTCTTTTATGTACAAATTTCAACAAATTTGAACGGTTAGATTCGGAAAAGCAGCAGATTTGATTCCAGAGTGTTCCGAGCAGCGCTGCATAAAATTCGAGCCGTTACTTCCCCAGACTGCTTTACCACAGAGAGGCACAGAGGACAGACTGTTTTTATCTCGCGATAAAACCACAACCATTTAGTTCTTCTCCTCTCAAGTTTGTAAAAAAATATCCCGACCAAGTTTTATCTCTAGAGGAAACTTTAGGTTAATTAACAATCTCTCCAGTTAGTATTTAATGGAGAGTACTGTAACACGCCAACACCGCTTTGCATGTATTAGCTATTGTACCGCTGTACAGTAGCCATTGCTGCGGAGAGAACGAGCGCAGTTCTGACACGCAAGCTGGGTCGAAAATTCTTTGCCTTATTTAATGCGAAACTGTACACAAAGTCAAAATTTAAGTAAATAAAAAAGATGCCACATGACAAATAATTTGTTAAGATCAACAATTATTTTCATAATTGATGAATTTTTTATAGCAGAGGATGTAAGACAAGTAATCTAACTATTTAATATTTTTTAATATAATTTTTATTTATTTAAATTTTGAACTCATAATCTTTTACACAATTAATAATTAAACTAAGACAATAGAATTTCACATCACATAGTTAATAATTAAACTAAGACAATAGAATTTCACTCCAGTGAGCGTTATATCGTAAATTTTTTTTCACCACGAACTGCATGTCTACTGTTGTAATATCACTGGCTATTTAGATGTATGATCGTAATCAAACATTTCATATCAAATTAGAAAAGTTTCAATTAATTAATTATTTAAGATATAATTTAAGATAACAATGTTACATTATGTGATATACGGATATAAAATTAATAAGTGAAAATAATATACGAAGTTACAAACGTTTGAGTGGTATTTTATAAGAAAGTACTTAACGTTTAATATAATATATTTTATTAATCTGAAGAAATCTTGAATCACTATAGCATGTAAAAATGTATTCCACTATATGCAACAATAATCGAAATATATGGAAATATAATTTTCAATACAGATTAGTAAGGTAATTTACTAATCAAATTATTATGAAGTAAGCAATATAACACTCAGTAATTTCAATAATTTTTCTAAAATACTTATCTACCATATTTAAAAAATTGATGGTTCAAAAATTTGAATTTCACGGAATGCATCTTACATATTTTTGTGCGTCCATCCGTATCGCTCGTACTCTCGCAAGATGGGATTTTAATGTAAATCATTAATTAAAAACAATTTTGGTGCAATCCAGGCGATTATGGTAAGAAAACTTGATTTGCACGCTAATGACATGGCTACACATTAATTGTCCCTGAAAAAAAAATTCAACATGTGTCATTTTATAATGATATCTCACTTTATTGATTATGATCCCTTGGGTATTTCTGGCATTAAATATGAAAGTCAAAATAAAAAAAAGTAGTAAAAAACAGTTATGACTGCTTCCAAAAGGGGATATGTTATCATTTTCACTGGAATTTTTTTAAATAATCATATCTGAGATAAATTCGATTGAGGTTATAACAATGAGGATGTGGTTTTGGCAGAGAATAGAGCGAACTAGAGTTTATGTTACATTTCATATTTTTAATAGTATAATTAGCACTGCATATATTTATTACTACAATTAAATAATACAAACAAATTGAGAAATAAAGAAACAGTTCAAGAGTGGAGGGCAAAATATGATGTTTATGAGTACATAAGGAAGGTTAAAATATTTCAATGTTGTTGTATTTCAATCATGCATTACGTTCTTATATTAGTTTTTAAAATTTAAATAGTCAATCTGAATTGTTCAATACGGTTTCCACATTAAAATGTTCTCTGAGATCAAATTTTGCATTATTTTTTTTTATTAATTTTTCAAATATGTACAAAATCACTATTTTTTAGAAGATGTTGGACCATCCAAAAGCAATAATTTTTGTACGTATCTAGATAATTAGTGAATAAATTCTAAAAAATATGAAATTTGGCCTCAAAGCACACTTTATTATGGAAATATGTCCAGCAAATCATATCGACTATTTGAACTTTAAAAATAAAAATAAGAACATGGAATGTGATTAGAGTACAAAAATAATAAGATATTTTAATCCTACTCATACATGTCTCAAATCGTTAATTTTTTTAATTACAAATATTGGATCAACTGTTATTGTACTAAACGCCACATGTCTAACTATATATTTATAAAATTATACTAGTAAAAATTTTACTATTATGATTATTTAGAATATATATGTAACATCCTCATCGCGCATTCTGTGCAGTAATATATAAAACTCATTTGGGGATGAAACTGAAAAATAAAACAAACTTTGGTAAATTAAAACCAAATTATCATCTTGCCATCAAATAAAATCATGTGTATTATGTGGCAATTAAAGAAAGCGTGCGAATGTTGGCACACCTATAGAGTTGGGAGCATTCCAGATCAACCTAAAATTGGGATTATTTGAGATTAGAAAGAAATTAGAGAAGGAGATTTGGGTGCAACAATGCAAGAAAAGAGATGGGGACGCTGTTTCGGGTCCACAGATTCCTCCCCCGACAGTGGCAAGTATCGTCCAATGATAGGCTGCACCACCTACCCTCCATTTCTTGGGGACCCCAACATTATCCACCGTGTGGGGACTTCGTTGCTCACGCCGTGCGCACTAGGCTTTGCACTCACTATTTTTTTGGTCCGTGGGTTGTAGGCTTGTAGCAGTACACCATAATTATTTATTTATTTATTTAATTTTATTCTGACTGTGATCGTAACTTAAAATTTCAAAAATTTAGTGAAAAAATTATAATGGAATTTTATTTTGTAAAAGTAGTTTTCCAATAATATGTAATTATTATGTAAGGTGTTACAGAGGGAAAAATAGTGACAAATCAATTATGATATTTATTAACTACTCTGAATCGAATGCTAAATTGTCAATTTGAACTTCTAATTAGTTTTTGTATTTACAAATATTTCAAATATATTAAATAAAATAAACCAGAAAGTCATCAAATATGTAATAATTACTATTTTATTTTTGAATCTTTCAATTCATTGGATAGAAAAATATCACATGCCTCTTTAATGAATTATTAATTAAAAATCAAAGAATATAGAAAGATATAAATATGCGAATTTGAATTTTAAAAATGATGATGGAGACTACTGAATTTTTTTTCCGAAATACCACAGACACTTTCAAATCTCCTTTTCCATCACAAAAATTCTCTTACCCAATTCAACACAAGTTATCTCTAGCATTGGATTTGGATGTGCATCCTATCCTACCCGTCAATGGTAGACCAAATCTATCCAAGTTTTTATTCCATAGTTAACGCAAAGTATCAAGTGGTAGCCAAGTGTCAGGAATAGAGTCAGACGGGCCAACGACCAGCGGATCCGCGTGATGCATCGATCCACTTATTTACCGTCTGATCTCGATCCAACGGACAATTTTTGGATCTCTGGTTGGGCCGCAGCCATCAGTGGTCTTAAGAGGCGACAACATGAATGCGTATCCTCTGAGATATCTCAACTTTTGCGTGACCGATGTGTCCGGTGCCTATTCGGGGGTGATGGAGGGGGTCAGTATTATGTGCTTTGAGATTCGTGTAGTACGTATATAAACAGTTGAGATTTTCTATACAGTCACGCAAAGTTTGAGATATCTCAGAGGATGCGAATTACGACAACATAGCTACATGACAAGGGAGAATATAAATCGGAATTTCAGATGGAGAGAGACGAGGAAATACCAACCGACTAATCTCCTCTGTCTGTGCTCTCCATTCTCTGTACAATGGATGTGAGTAGTCTGCACACGTGATTATTTACAAGAGTTAGATTTTTAAACTATAGTTTATGTTTGATTATGAAGTAAAGTTAATAATTACTTATTTCATTTTACTTTTCATATTTTATATCTTATTTGATAGTTCAAGTTATGCATTAAATTAATTTATATGAAGGAGTAAAATGTTAGAAAATTAACTCATGTTTATGATAGTGAGCTCTACCGGTGGAGTAAATTAATTCAGCTAGAGAAGTACTCGCTCTATCTTACTCTTTCTATTTTGCTCCTCATTTGACTCTTTAAGTGTGAAGTAAGGGATTTACTTCACCGCTTACTCCACAGCCGAACATGACCTATGAGTGTTAAATATATAATGAGAATCAATTTTACATTTTTATAATATTTTGTAATATTTTATTCTAAATCATGCAAGAAATTAAGCATAACTTGAAAAACAACGAGGTCAATTGAATAATTTTTCCGAAAATTGGCAAGGCATAGTCTATGGTCACACGAGTCATGCATGATCAGGACTGTTTGATCTTGATTTAATGGCGAATTTGGAATAAACTAAATTGAATAAAAAAAGAGTCAAACATAACTAGTTACATTTAGACACGACATGCATGATAAAGATGTGACTAATGTGCTATGACCGCCTATTTCTGTTTAATCACGGTGCGGTTCGTAAAAACATAACTTGATCATAACACAATAATATGTGACCTGAGTCACAACACATTTACATGCCAAGGTGAAAGCCCATGGGATATTAAGATTATTACATTAAAATTCTATCCTCATCAAAATTTAATTTAATCTTTGTTTGATGAGAGTTTAAATGTTAATTGGAACTTTAACTAGATAGTAATTAAAACATGCATGTAGGGGATTTTTTAACATAAAATGATATTATGCATATATACTATAGATTGTTTATTTTACATAATCGTGATGTTCTATGTCATTAAATGCGCGTGTTAGACACATATTTGGCATGATCATAACGCAATCGTAATGGGGTATAGATTAAAGTTAGAAATGGAGAAGAAATGAGATTTAGACACGGCAAGTTCAAGTAGATCCGTTTATAAGTGGTCCTTAATTTTATAAAAGAAACAGAGTGTCTTGAGTCTTGATGGTCGGGTCTTGCGAATATTTGGAAAACATGAACAGTTGTGGAGAGGTGTCAACAGTTTTCTTTCTTTTTATATAAGCGGATAAGTTAGCTGAGCTCTCCTATTCACTGATCCAGGCACTGCAGATGTCCCTTTCCCAAAAAAAATTAGTAAATTATTATATGTAGTTCATAATTGTTCGTTTTAATCACTCTATCTTGTCTCAATATTTTAAAATTAAGAACTCAACTAATAATTAAGTGTGAATCGATGCAATAGTCAAGTGTACATTAATATAATAGTCAAGTGTGTGCATCAACACAATAAGAAGGTGCGTATCGATACTATAAAAATAAATGAAGAAAAAGAAGGAAAGTCAAATCGTCTGCTTAATTAGATATTGAGCTATTGACTGTAATGAGTAGGATATGCAGTCGCTTTGTTTAGCAGTTGGCAATTTCCTGATCCTTTTTTTTTTTTTTTAAAAAAAAAAATTGGTAGAGATTTTGAAGATAGATTAATAGAGTTGTTTACAATATCATCAGCTAAGTTATTACAAAGACTATATTGTACCAGTATTCATAATACAGTCCCTGTTACCCCTCTATTTCTCTTTCCACATAACCTTTGTCACAATTTCACATCCTCCTTTGCATGGTTTGCATCTTGCCAAGGTAGCAGTTTTTTGCTTCTAAAAACCACCTCATTACATTGCCACCACAAGGACCACAATACTGTCATCATAGTGATCCAAACATGCTTCAGTATATTCGAATTGCCACAGAAGGAACTGCTTGATGCCTCTCAAGTTTTTTCCACCGTACCACAAATTTTCATGAGGTTTGTAAATTGATTCCAAACTTCCTTTGCATTTCGACAGTGAAAAAAGAGATAACTTGCCGTTTTCATCGCGCAATCATCATACATCACACAATGAACTCCACAATTCAAGCCCCTTCTGTTTAAAATCTCACGAGTTAGCACTCTTATCACTTAGTAACAATGTCCTGGTCGTTTCTTAGGGTGAGGTACTGAGGTTTCAACAAAATCTAGTAAACCGTCAGAGTACAGACTTCCAGTTATGATATATAAATATTAAGTGGAATACATGACCCAACGTGAACCCGACCAAACCTGGTCAAAATTTGGATATGATAAAAAAAAAATGGATGACCCAACATCCAACTCCAACC
The DNA here is from genome assembly GCA_033356055.1 of Carex pumila. NCBI lineage: Eukaryota > Viridiplantae > Streptophyta > Magnoliopsida > Poales > Cyperaceae > Carex > Carex pumila. The sequence goes on along the minus strand of JARJHM010000385.1, from coordinate 243,292 downwards.
CGACCCGCTAATTCACATGGCTTTATACAAGTCCAACGTGAAACCGACCCGATAAAAAAAATGGTTGTGAGGTATGTTATCTTGCATAGCTAATTTTTATCCGATTGTATCGCAAGTACAAATTCGTTACACAGGAGACTGCATAATTCACATGGTTTTATACAAGTAAAATACCCAATGAAGTAGATGTTTACCGACCGTAGGATTGTGATCTCGTACGTATCTTGACAATGATGAACAATGCGGAGCGCATATCAGTTATCCGTAGCTTCCCCTTTCCTACTTTGAATGTTCCTGGTTTTGAAGCGCATAGAATATATCAAGGCCTTGTATACAAACTAGGAGCAATACATTTGATTTATTTTTATTTTTTTTGCTTGGTACATTCGTCGGTGAAAAAGAATAAAATGTGAGAGGTCAATTAATCCCATGGCCTAGTATCTTACATTCTAAAGGAATTTTCGCTTTTAGACATTGACACGTTTTGTCATCTACTTTGAATTTTATTTATTTAATAAAGTATAGTTAGCATGTCAAAGTAGGTATGAAGTGACAAATAAACTCAGTGAACAGCGACATAACATGAAAACTAAGTAACAATACTATTATGTTGGAGGGTCATGAGAAAGTAATTAACAAAATTAATAAAGAAAATTGAGAATTTAACAAAAAAATTTCATTAGAGTATTCCATGGTTATTACTTTCTGATAATTTTTTATTCATAGAAAATATTATAAAATAATATAAAGAAAGAGTGTCTTCGATTTTTTATACCTAGAAAGAGCGATATAATTTTTTCGATCAAAACTTTAGATCAGAAAAAATTCTAACGATCCAATTTTTATTTCAATAAGATTGTTTAAGATCCGTTGTAGGAGCGTTATCATCTGCGGAGTTTTTCTGTGCGGAGCTTTTAATTTGATCTGTTCGTTTTGAATCGGACGGACCATATTAGATCTTGGCTGAATTTTAAAAAAACTCAAAATTTGATAAACCTTTAAGCCAGTCCGTCCGATCAAAAACGAATAGACCGGATTAAAAGCTCTGCACGAAAAAACTCCGGAGAGGATAGCGTTTCTTCGTTGTGGCCATCAAGGCAAATAATTCGAAGGTAGCGGACAAAATAAAGAGAAAATTTTATCAGGAGTATTTTTACGGGTCTAAAATTTGAACCGAATTTCTTCTTTAAAAGTCCCTATACATTAAAAATTGAAGTTACTCTTTCTCTTTTTTCTTTATTAGGTTATATTATTTTCTACGAATAAAACAATTCTCCTTTCTTCTACCAACTTGCCACGTCAATTATTCTCTTATGTTTCATGTGAACGAGAATTTTCTATCGTGATGCCTATAAAGTACTTCTACAATTTTTACGCTTATCAAGAAAATTTAATATTTCGGGGGACTCCTGTTACTCCTGTAGCTTATTGGATGCTACATTGCTACACTTTTTACATGTTATAAGCTTTTTCTCTGAACAATAGCTTTTATTTATGTCAGCTTATATTTACGAAACTCTGGATTCTGGATTGTTTTCAAGGATAAAAGCGCCTGGTGATATGACCAAACAAACATCCTGTGAAATACTTAATTTTTATATCAGTCTATGTTAATAAAATATGAAACTACGTCAGAACTCAGAAGAGTATATGTGTGTGTGTATTAGCATTATATATATATATATATATATATTAAACAAACAAATAAATAAATGCAGGCACTGAACGGCATTCTTTAAGCCTCACATGAACCATAATTTTTATTTCTCTATATGCACTATTTTAACAATTAAAGGCGGTGCACTCAATACAGCAAACAAAATTAAAAAAAGGGGAACAAACAATAAATACAGACAAGCCCATTTCTGATCCAATGATGAACACTATATGGGTAGATCAAATCCGAAAGGAAAAAGGTACATTTACAGCTCTAAAGGTGAAAGCATCACATCAAAACAAAACATCACTAGTGAGTGCACACACACTCTATTAAAGCTAAAAAGAAATTACAGATGATGAAAATGGGAGTGGTCTAACAGCGCAGCTAGCGAAAACCTTTGACACGGTAATATTTTCTGATTTTGGTATGATTAGGCGTAGGCCCCTACCAATAGCATATTTCACAGGCTGATCTCAGCCGTTACATTCACTTTTGGGTCAAAAACTGAGACGCACCCCTAGGCGCAGCGTGCGTAGCAAAAATTCATGTACTTTCAACTGTATCAAACAATTTCATCGCATCAGTTTGTGATTCTTTTGTTTTAAACCACCATCCAGCCGTCCGATTTGATCAATGATTGCCAGAGAAACAAGGATACAGCATGGTGGATTCGCAACAGGATTCCAGGATTGTCTCCAATTAAATCGTGCGTAAAACATGATCTGAGTCGCTACGTTTAAAAAAGAGTACAACTGCGTCCGCTGCATCAGTGAACCTTAAAAATGTTATGTTGCGGGTAATTTCGAACTTAATGTTAACCCGTTATATTATTTTTGTGTAAATATTTTGCCACAGAGAAGTAAAATGTCAAGATGGGAGAGGGGCCCTGGGAAAAGTGGTTTTTGCAAAAGTGGGTATCTTTGGATCCCTTCAAGCACCGAGGGAGAAGGCAGTAAGAATAACGTTTCTCTAGACTTGGTCTGTTGGACTATTATCTGACTGACTGGACAAACCCACAATTGGTTCGTCCTCAATTGGTTGTGCTTGTTTAAACCGCGTCTATGTTGTAAATATGCATCAGAACAGTGGGACTATCTATATACCTAATGCAAAAATAAATATTATTAAGTTGTTCTTTCCACTTTCCTTGTGAAAGCAGCAGCTCTCCAGTGCGATTATTACTGAATAAATTTTCATACCCCAATGTTGATGTACGGGACAAAGAGAAAATAGGAAATCAGGAAATTAAGGTTGGAAAAAAAAATGTCGTCTGTGCTGTGATTAAGTTAATATTTTATGCGTCGTAATTAAAATGTTAAGAGATTGTCACGGAACGTAAATATCACAATGTATTTCAACGTACTATGATAAAACGTGACTCGCACGACTCGTGTGCCTATTTGATCATAATTTAGGTCAATTTATTTAAAATTTATCATTTAATTAAGATCTAACATGTCTAATTACACGTGACTTGCTTGACCACATGTATTATGCCGTATCAAATTTTTTAAAAATGGTCATGATATGAGAACACGAGTCGCGATATGTAACTGACACACATAACACATGCCATACTGTTATGTATTATAATCGTACCGTTCTATATTAGAGTTGACTCCACCGTGTCATTTTTTCCACTCTATTAATCTTCATACAGTGGTGTGAAACAACACAACAAGAAAATCTTACGACGATACAATTATTTTTATCTGGAGAAATTCTAAGAAAAGAAAGAGATATATGAGTAGGTGGAAACATTCATCAATAATAAATTTGAGTTTAGCAAGCACACATTGATACCAAAATGAGTTTAGAAAAATTTATTCAGCGTTTTAAAATCATATTGTGCATGGTGGACAAATGAGATACTGTAGGAAAATTAATTATTATGCGTCTAATACATCATTTTTTTTTACGGACGATTTGAATTCTTAGTAATAAATATATAAATGTCCAAAATAAATTAAAAATGAGTTATTTTTAACTATTCTAAAATAAAATGTATATGATGATTGTATTGTTTATTGAAAATTGAACAAAATGTAGAACATTAAAGATTAATTGTATTATTTGCATGTAGTTTAATATGAAATTTAGATAACTATGCTAATTATGCGGATGATCTGATATTTTTGATGAGGATTGTGCGATCAATTTACTCAAAAAACCGACAAATTGGACTTTGTTGTTCAAATTAAAGCTACAATGTGACGGTGTGACCTTAAATCTGATTTGTAATTAATATATTGACTTTAATTTTGGACTCGTGATAATATTAAGAAAAAACATGATATTGCAATTATAATCAGTATCAACTCTTAAAATAATCAACTATTGAGACATATCGTCGTATAAAAAAAGTTTTCATTAAATCAAAAGGATTCAGTAAAGAATACTTTTTATTGAGAGTACACCTATTATTATATGAATCCTTCTTTATCAGTGTATCTATACAAAACAGTGAAAACAAAAGACATCACAAACAGCAATTACATCGAACGTATTGACTTGCTAGCAGTTGTGGCAATCTTCATTTATTAGGGTCGTCTTTGACATTAATACAGTAATCCTCCCTCAAGTTACTAATGTACTGGAGATGATCCGAAGCCTCTCTCAGTCTTCACAACTTCGCTGTCGTCTTTTCTTTTTACAAAGAAAAAGCGAGTGAGAGAGAGAGAGAGCGCTGCTCAGAGAGAGAAGCAGAGCAATAACTAACATCTTTCTCTCTCCCCGCACCGCATCATCTGCACATTCTCTCTCTTTCGCCCCTCCTCTTGCTCTCTCTGCGTAATTTACCTAACTCAGATCGCAACTAAAGCGAAAATAAAGGGAAAAGGCTATCAAAGGAGATAGCCCCACGCAGTAGAGCTCAAGCAAGGCATCTATCTATCCGAGCATTAATCTTCTCAACTTAGATCTGTTGATAATTATTAACTCAATTAACCATCCACATTTGATATATTTTGTGGTAAGAATTTAACCCTTTTCTGAAATTTTTCTCTCATTTAATATTCTGCTATTTTTGTTAGGAAAGTTTATTGAGAATTTTCAATTTGTGGTTTTTTAAGGAGTATCACGCGAGGATTCCGATTTTCCGCAAGATGAACTTGCATTTGATTTATGTTATTTTTAAATACTTCGATATATGCTTTTCTGGTCCTAATGTTTCACGAGTTAAATAATAAACACATGATATATTTGTCAAGTTTTAAATACATTCTTCGCATTTCGTACTGAGTTAAATTAGATTCATGATTTCAATGTTTCTTTGGACCGTACTTTTTGGATGTATTTGGAAAGATAGGAAGTACTGTTTGTATTTTAGCTAGGAGCTCAATGTGAAAATAAATTATTTCTGAATATCAATCAGTAGGCGGTCTGATTCTGCAGTCCGTACTGAAATGTTCTGGTAACGGGGGATTATAGTTCAATGCAACTAGACTTTAGGAGGGAATTTTGAAATTTGTGATTGGAAAATGCAAGTGAGTTTTGATGTGATTTAGTATTTGAATACAACTAGTTTGCTCGTTTAGTAGTCGCATTGGAATTTTTATGGTGCGTCTAATATTTGATCCCTGGTAAATTGAATTATTTTCTTTATTTTTTCTTGTTCTTACTTGGTTCTGGATTTTGAAGACCTTAAAAACGATTTCTCTTTTTGAAGTAGGATTTTGGGAAACCATTCGACTTCTGATATCATTTCAATTTTGGATTTTATTGCCAATCCTTACCGAAGTTTAGTTAATAATTATAGTAAGTATAATTAACAGAAAGTACAGTTATAGCTAATTTGTTAACTTAGGTCTGCCATGGAATTTCCAGTAGCATGAACTATATTATTCATAGTGCTTTTGTTTCGGATTTCCTTTAAGATGCTAAAATGCTGCATGAATTTTTTTTTCTCAATTACTTCTCTGAAATCTTTTTAAAAGGTACTGAATCTTTGAAGCCGGCTACGTTCTTAACCCAATTGGCCACTGAAGCAAACGTTCTTAACTCTATTATTCTTTGATTTTTTTTCCCTTTTGCTTATTTGACCCACTTAGCAAGTCGTCTGATCTTGTATTTAGTTGACAACAGTAGAACATAAAAATTCTACAAGAGATTTTTCTTTATCAATTAAACTATTGGGAAAACTTGGAGTTTCTTTTGAGAATTTGTTAATAATTTGTTTATAATTATAGCTATCCTGTATTATCTTAGAAATCATGCTTTTTGTGGACCTTTTAGAAAAATGAGAATGAGGCATAATTTTAGGAGGCGCCTCTTTGATTGGGCTTTTTTTTTTTTTTTGGCAACGGAGTTCAGTTCTAGCACAGATTATGGACTCATTTCATATAAAAACTTGTATAGGTGTATGGTGGTTTCTAATTAGCTTGTAGTTCAACTTAATATTTAAATAATAGTTAGGTTGTAAAAGTTTATCTGTCTTCTATAATGTATTGATACCATTCTTTGTTTTTTTTGGTTCCATACAACTGCAGTTGCATTGCGAAGTGAACCTCCTTTCTCTATTGGATTTTGTTTTTCAGTCTTTATTATTGTAGTGGCAACTGGTTTTGTGTGTAGCTGGCACAAGCCACCTTTCGTTTTTCTTGTGTGTGAGTTACCTTTTCATATAATGTTCTGTATTAAAAATCTTTGACATTTGGCATCCTTTTTTGTTTTCTCTTTCTTTAGAGGAAATCTAACAAATGGATAGAAGGAGCTGGCCTTGGAAAAAGAAATCATCTGAGAAGGCATCTAATGCTGAAGCAATACTTAGTTCTGGAGGAAACCAATCTGAAACAGTTTGTTTCCAAATTTTCTCTTTATATTTAAGATTGTCGTGGGAATTGTTCTTTTTTTTTGCATATTTACATGAACCAGAAAACACCAAGATTGTGATTAGGTAGAAAGGACAAAACCAAATAAAATGGAGTAATATTCATTAATTTCTTCATGAATGGTAGTTACCAGTGCAACAAATATGCTCACTTAAGTTCAGTTTCACAAATCTCACTAACTTGTAATTTTAGTGCATCTAAATATCCAAAGGGGTAGTTTGTTTTGTTTTGACAAATTAAAAGTTTGTAATGGTAAATAGAGAGATCCAAATTTAATGTTTTGATTGACTTGTAGATAGTTGTACCTGTCAAAACTTGGGTCCTACTGGTTCACACCTAGAAAGTAAATTTTTGAAATCTCTTCATTTTACATTTTCCAGGAAAATCCAACTGTAAACTATATACAAGTTTCTCCTGAAACTTATGCTCGTCTCAATGATTTAGAAAATGAAGTAAATGTTTTAAATGAGAAGCTAACTGCTGCACAATCGGAGATAACCAACAAAGATGCTTTGGTCAAACAGCATGCCAAAGTTGCTGAAGAAGCTGTTTCAGGTACATCAGAGATATATATATTGTAATTGCAAAAAAAAAAAAAAACTTTATTTATAAGCACAAGGTTACTAATATCCTATAAACAAGTGGCTATTCAAAATTTAGAAAAAGACTGAATACCCTTCTAATGTGAGGGCAAGCCTGAGATGACTCTACCATCATTTACCAGCCAGGATTCTGTTCTCGCGATTAGGTTGTTGTTTGTAGCTTAATTTGGGGTTGTTGAGGAATTATGGTTTATTGAAATTCAGTGGTGTCTATTGGTGAAGTTTACCATGTTTTGGCCAAAGCATATTGATAGAGTTGAATAGATTACAATTTTTAATTGTGATAATCATCTTTTAATGAAATAAAAAGAAAAACGATAAAAAATATGAATAAAATAGATAGACATGCGAAAATCTGACTAAAACTGGTCTGAACATGCAACAAAAGCTAGGCAATTCAATATTGAACTAGTGTGAACCTATCATGCGATCCATACATTTGTGTCCTGGTTTTTCTATACTTTTTGCTGCAAATTTAACATATAGAAGGCTGTCCTCTTATGTTTTCAATTAAATTCATCTCTTGTACAGGTTGGGAAAAAGCTGAAGCTGAGGCATCAGCGTTAAAAATCCAGTTAGAAACTGTGACATTAAATAAGCTGTCCTCTGATGAGCGGGCTGCGCACCTTGACAGCGCCTTGAAGGAGTGCATGAAACAAATTCGGAATGTGAAAGAAGAAAGTGAACAGAAGCTTCATGATGTGGTATTTGCCAAAACCAAACAGTGGGAGAAGATCAAATCTGAGTTTGAATCCAGAATCTCAGAGTTTGAACAAGAGCTTATGAGAGCAGATGCAGAAAATGCTGCATTATCTCGGTCTTTGCATGAAAGATCTAGTTTAATTATGAAAATATCAGAAGAGAAATCCCAAGCTGAGGCAGAAATTGAGTTATTGAAAAATAATATCCAATCTTGCGAGAGGGAGATCAGTTCTTTGAAATATGAATTGCATGTTGTAGCCAAGGAGTTAGAGATAAGAAATGAAGAGAAGAACATGAGTGTGCGTTCTGCTGATGTTGCTAACCGACAGCATGCGGAGGATGTTAAGAAAATTACAAAATTGGAGGCTGAGTGCCAGAGGTTGCGGGGTTTAGTTAGGAAAAAGTTACCAGGCCCTGCTGCTGTGGCCCAGATGAAAATGGAGGTTGAGAGCATGGGCCGGGAATACGGGGAGCCAAGAATCCGTCGACCAGTTACACCCGCTATGGAAAACCATTTCCACCAAATGCAAAAGGAAAGCGAGTTTTTGACCTCTCGATTATTGGCCATGGAAGAAGAAACCAAGATGCTTAAAGAGGCTCTCTCAAAGAAAAACACAGAGTTACAGGTTACTCGAAATACTTGCGCCAAGACTGCAAGCAAATTGAGAAGCATGGAAGTGCAGTTACTTACGGTTAATCAACAAAGAGGTGTAAATGTAAATGGACGCACATCAAATGGTTCAAATATTGAGGTGCATTTTGATGGTGATAGCAATCCACCGAGCCTGACATCTATGTCAGAGGATGGTGATGATGCTAGCATGTCTGAGTCGTGGGCCACGAATCTAATGTCAGAGCTTTCAAATTTCAAAAAGAAGGAAAATGGCAGAGGTAGTATTGGAAATAGTAATAACAACAATAATGCTATTATGGCAACCCAGTCAGAGGGATCAACCAATTTAGATATCATGGATGATTTCTTGGAGATGGAGAGGCTGGCGTGTGAATCCACTAACAAATGTGATGATAATGTTTCAGAAAGCAACTCAAAAGTTGAAAACGGAGAGAAAAAGCATAATCCTAGCCCAAGCCCTAGTCCATCTTGTTCAACTGATCCTGAGTCACCAATCTCTAAGTTACGATCAAGAATTATATCTCTGTTGGACTCTCAGGTACCTGAGGGTGATATTGGCAAGGTGATCGAAAGCATTAAAACTGCTTTAAAAGAGGTGCAGATAGAGTCCCATGGATCGCCAGGTGAGAACAGTAGGCCTGGTACAGAGGAAGATCTAAAGACGGCACTCTCTCAAATTCGCGACTTTGTTACTTCACTCGGTAAAGAGGCAACTGAGATTCATGGGAGGTCATCTGAAAATTGTCAGACACTCTGCACTAGAATTGAGGAATTCTCGGTATCAGTCGATAAAGCACTTGATGCTGAGAGGGGTTTGTATGACCTAATAATTGTTTTGTCTGGTGTTTTATCAGAGACCAATAACATGAACTGCAGCACAATAACAATTGAAGGGGAGAACAATGGGTTGGATTGTGTCGATAAGGTGACTCTTTTGGAGAATAAGGTGGCCCCACTAGAGGAATCCAGCCCGGACATTGAAGAACTGAAGCTGGAGAAGAAAACTCTAGAAGAAGAGTTGGCAAGGTGTAATGAGAAACTGGAGAGCACGGAAGTCAAATTTTCTGAAATGGAGAAGAGTTTGGGTGAGGTAAGGTCAAAATTGGCAGACAGTGAGAAGGCTAATGGGTTAATGGATACCCAATTGAAGTGTATGACCGAGTCTTATAACACACTTGAGACCCGCAAATTGGAGCTTGAAGGAGAGATTTCTTCTTTGAAAGAGAAAATTGAAACATTAAACGAGGAGCTTGTGAAGGAGAGAGAATGCCACGAGGAGGATTTGGTGAAGTATAAAGAACTTCAAGAGCTATTGGAAAGGTACGCGTTGAAAAATTGAGACATATTTTGTATGTGCTTTTTTTGTCTATACTGTGGTTTTGATTAATGGAGATAGTGCCTAATACACAGAAGATGAGTAAACATGGATAACATAAAATAATTCTTGGTTCTTTCTACCTTTTTGTCCTGTACAATTTTCTAGATTTAAGAAAAAAAATCCTATTTGACATGAGATTTCATATGTAAGGAATGAGAAGAATTCAATGGCTGTTGATACTGAAGAGGACATCAAGGCAAAACAGGTAACTTATATTATGCTTGGCTGTTCAAAATTATTTAATCAAACAATCATTAAGATTGGCCATTATATAGAAACTGAGTTCACTAGAATGTACATAATTTTGGTAGAGAAAAATGCAACGTGAGAGAATAACAGACTTGTGGAAAGAAATTTCAGATCTGAAAGAAGTAAAAGGGAAAAGTTAAAACATTAGATGTATCCTTTTCCTTTTTTTTTGTTTTCTTTCTAAATTCACAGTAACAGAACTGGTTGCATCAATAGATACTTACAGAATAGAAAAAGGTTCAAATCTTTCATACAACTAGGTCCTAAATAGCCTCTGTAAAATATTTTCATCTACATGATAAATTTAACTGATCTCTCATGCTTTTGGATGGGAGTGCTATAGGGGAAGATTAGTACTGCATTACATGATTGCTCTATTGAAAGTTCTTAACAAAATTAATCCTTTTTGTGTTAATAGGAGAAAGAAATAACTGCAGCAGCTGAAAAACTTGCTGAATGCCAAGAAACTATCCTCTTTTTGGGCCGACAGCTGCAGTCTATGCGACCACCGGTAGAACAAAAACACCGTCAATCTACTGACAACCTTTCAGATGACGAGAGGGACCCACGTGCCAGTAATTTCATGCACACCCCAAAAACATCCGTGCAGTTAGATGGTTCTGAGTCACCTATGTTTGATGGGTTCGGATCCAACATGCACATGAGCATGTCAGAGACTGAAAATGGGAATTTTCCCAAATCACCCTTGAATAGTTCAAAGCGCCCAAAGCATAGGTCACCAAGGTCCTCTTCCACTTCTAGCTTGTCTGGAAACTTGAGTGAGAAGTCACATAGCAGGAGCGGGTTTACAAGGTTCTTCTCCAAGGGAAAAGGCGAGAGTTAGTGCAAGTGTAAGGCGGGTGATTTTCAGGAGGCTAGTGGTAAATTTGCAATGCACATTAAAGCAAGGGCTGGTATAGGATTTTTCTAATAACAGGGGTGGTGCTCTGGAAAATATAGCGGGAAGAGTAAGGACTGGAGTGGTAACTTTCTGATTTTGAAGTTTCTCTTCATAAGAGTTTGCAGTTTGTTTTTAATTTGCAAGGGAAGAAAATGAAGATAAAAATAACTAAACCTCATTGTATATCAGATGTGAAGGGCTGTAGTTGCTTGTTTCTATTTTACTTTATTTTGTTTATTTGTTAAAATATTGAAAGAACTTGTGTGATGCAAATGTTTGTGTAGATGTACAGTTTAACCTTAAAAAAAGAGAAGTGTTTGGCTTGTTATTCCAACAGATTTTTTATTTATTTATTTTTATTTATAGCGAATGTCGTTTATACTTCCAAATGGGGTTACATGTTTGTTGTCTCAAAATAACTGAGAGCATGCGCCTTATGAATGCGCAGAAGTACATCAATTGACACAATAATTGATAGAAGAACGATGCAGTGTTTTTATATCATTCGTTTTCTAAATTCGACCCCGCCTTAAAGGCTTAAAGCAGCTGAAAGCTCAATCTATCTACCCGTGCGATATGATAACTCATTTTGTTATCTACCAACCTAGTTTTGGGCCAGGCTTGGTTTTCTTGTCTCCTTGGATCTGGTCCACAATATAGTGAATAATTTCCACTTTTTATGAATATGGAAAATTGTAAATAGTGAGCAGTTCACACAGTTGTTCTATACATATACACTTTGATCAACATCTGATCGCAAACATAAGTCTTGCAACTAATTTGTGCTATGTCTGTACACCTGACCTGGAAGGGTTCATAAAGAGATAGATACCTTTCGTTTGCTTTTGTTCTAGGCTAATGACATGGTTGGTTTCATAACAACTGATGAGTATTTGGTCGCTAAAGTGTATGTCAAACTAGTTATGCATCAAAATATTAATTCCCCCTTCATTTTACAAATCAGTCCAGATGCATATCTATAGCAAGAACAGCAAGATAGGAAATTCAATGAATTTGTATTTCTCATGGTATCACGATTTAATTTGTACATTGTTACTTATAGCCATAGTTTATAGAGTAAATATTTTGTCAAATGTAAACTAAATTATGTTACAAGTTTGAAATGCTAATCTTCTTGTATTGTGCTAATATATATCTCCAACTTGTGCTGATAACCATCTCCATCTCACGTGTCTCTAGTTAGTGTAATAATATTGCAACAAAAATACTGTAATTCTCACATATTGAACAATTAGAAAGCGGGTCGGAGGCACCCAAAATTTATTACATATCTGACAATATACATGCATGAAAAATAAATTACAGGCTTATTCTGTAATTCCACATTTTAGGTACGTATAGTATTGCAGAGAGGTGTGTATAATGCACCGCAGATGAATGGAACTAGGGAAGGTAATGTCAAATTCTGATTCTCTTTTATTTTCATTTCATCTTTGACAAAACATGTTTATGAGTTTCTGACAGATAGGTTGCGCTCACAGTCAAATGGGCGACTTGATTGTGAAAGCCTGTTTTGTGGCAGTCTGTCGATCTAAAACTGTACAAATTACAAAACAATCAACTAAAGACTGAAGGATTGCATTTGGTCATTATTAATTAATGCTTTCTGTTTTTTTTGTTGAGATTGACAACTATGTTCTGTGCTGCAAATCTTTTATGCATGTGAAATAATATGAGAAACATAAACAACTAAATCTGAGGCCTCGTTCCATTTATTTACTATATATGTCTTCAGTCACAGTGATCAAATTATTTTGGAAGCATACAATCAATCAATGCATAGATTACATCAATTGTCAGACTTTTATTGAATCAAACTGTTTATTCCAAAACGTATCTTTTGGGCATGCTTAATTCAGAGCCGAAGCAGGCACCTAAGAGATTTGCCTTCTTTGAGCAGCTGAAAAGCTTTGTTTATCTCCACAAATGGCAGCTCATGTGTTATAAATCCCTCCAGATTTATTTTCAACTCCTACAATTATAACAAAACATAATTTTGTGTGTCAAGACAGGTACTGATTAAGTAGCAACAACAGACTCTTTTTGTTTGAACCTTTCATCACATCACCTTCTCATAAAATGTAACATCGATGCATATAGACATATAATTTTGATGTACCAATTTATCACAGAAGATCTCATAATAAATACCCTAGCTACACATCATATTATCACGCCTAACACCGATGTATTCTTACGGGCTTTGTCAGTTGTTGTAATTTTTGTTGTACTGGTAGTCAAAGATCAATTGTGTCATATTAGTTTAGTCTACTGCAGCTAATGATATCCTTGATCAATGAGAAGCGGCAACAAAGAAAAAGAGAAAATCTAACCCCTTTCATGTACTTGTCTATGATTTCAGGCAGCTGAGTCTTTCCCTTGAAATCCCCAAAAGTGGTACCGGTGATCTTTCGACCATCAAAGAGCTCCATTGGGTGTAATGGAAGCATTTGAGGGGATAAATGGATTCCTAGAATTACAGTCAATCCCCACCCCTGCAATTAAGAGGATATAACATAAATTGCAAGTTTGAGAGTTTTCTCCATAGTAATTAATTTGTCCTTTATTAAGTAGTATTTGAAACAAGCTATTGAGATTAATTTGAATGTGTAAGAGGCAAGAACAATTTACATCATGGGTAGAAACAAAGGCTTCTCTGAGCACATGAAGATTTCCAGTGCACTCAAAGCTGTAATCTACGCCTCCATTTGTCATCTCTTTTATCACCTATATATATACAATCATATTTAAGATTGCAAAAGAGAAACCTAAAATACTAAGAACTCAAATTATAAAACACAAATATATGTTTTCTTCAATCAGTGCACATGTGTTTTGATTTTGTAATTTCGTGTGCATTTACCAGAAAAAAAAAAGAAAACCAGAATGTGGCTCGCAAATGCCATTTCAGTTCCAGTTTTGTTAGAAAGATTCTTGGAAAACATTATATGTGAAATAACAAGTGACAATACCTCACTGGCAGGTTTCTTGCACTCTTTCGAGTTTATAAAATCAGTAATGCCCATCTCTTTACCTGCATTTAAAAAAGAATGCTGTATTTATGAAACAATTTTCAATTCATTATAGCTTTGTACAATTAAAAACACAAAGATCAAACTGCGTACCTATGGCAAATTTCTCAGGGTTAATATCAACTCCAATAATTTTTGATGCTCCTCTCAGTCGGGCACCTTCTGCTACCTGTACATGAATATCACTTATCATTAAAATGTAACTATTTTGGTGCCATAAAAAGAGAAAAGAAAACATGAAACTAACTGCAAGACCAAGAGAACCAAGGCCGAAAATTGCTAAAGTGGAGCCTTCTTTTACATCTGCAGTATTCCATGCAGCTCCAATGCCTGTAAATTTTACAATTAACAGGGATAAAAAGTAAAATGTTATATTGAACTCTGAAAGCAAAACAGAAAAAAATTAATAATGGAAATTCTAATGCAATGCTGATTGAATGGCCCAAGCTAATTGCAACTTATATTAATGGGCCTTCTTCTGAGGTTGAACAATACCAGAAGGCCCATGACCTAGTCCATTTTTAATAACCTCATAAGTTACCTTGCAACATTTTTTTTCTAACTTCTCTGTTTTTTTATCTTTTTTTTTTAAGGATCATAAATATGTTACCAGTAGAGATGCCACAACCAAACAAACAAATTTTATCAAGAGCTGCCATTGGGTTGATCTTGACAGCACAAGCCGAGTCGAGCACGGTGTACTCTGCAAATGTTGAGGTGTTGAGGAAGTGATACACGGGCATACGGTCCCCACCATCACGCCTTGCTTTAAAGAACCGAGTCTTTCCATCGGTTGTCATGGTACTCTTGAAGTTGTTGACACGGTACTTGCCACAGAGGTTGGTTTTGTCAGATTTGCAATATGTGCAGTTGCCGCATTCGCCATTGAATAGTGGCACCACATGGTCCCCGGCTTTGAATCCTTCAACACCTAATCCCACGCTCTCCACCACCCTTAAAACGGTTGTAAACATAAAATGGTGAAGTCAGAACTTAAATGTTTAACTTTTAAGAAAAAGAAAAAGAAAACCTTTGATATAGTGGCTCAGGTAAAAGGTTTCCTATGAATATAAAGTAGAGACACTTAATCTCCATTTTTTATCTCAAATAAACAAACTTAGGGGAATAAAATTGAGTTTTTGGTCGTGACATGTAGGTGAATATGATGAAAATATATATATAGGTATTAGATGCATTCTAAAATTCACCAAAAAAAAAAATCAGAGGCATCTAATACGTCCTAATTTGTAAATAATATAATTGTTTCTGTAAAATATCTTTTCAAGTACTCTTACCCGGCAGCCTCATGACCAAGAATACGAGGAAATGCACGTTGTTGCTCGTTCTGCAAATGTTGATTAAAAAAATGAGGTAATAATTAAACAGACGATCAAGTGTACTTGGAATAATAAAATGAAACCAAAGTTGATAATTCCAAAAATCAGACATTAATACAATAACATATACTTTGACATGTAACTCACCTCGCCTTTCCAACCATTTAAATCACTGTGGCAGATTGAAGTGAAGAGGATTTTGATCCTAACCTCCATCCATTGTGGCGGATCGACTTCTACCTCTTCAATCACAAATGGTTCGCCAGGGCCCCACAAGACAGCAGCTGCGCTCATAAGAATTAAACAAAAAAGTATTTTGATGAAACACCTATCATTTGTAAAATAATTGTTACTATCAGAAACTTTCTTTTTTTTTAGGGTTGGCGATGAAGTACCGCCAACTGATGTATTGATACTAAAAAAAGATTTTATTTACAAGGGCCTAAGATGCCCAACAGTAATTAAATTACAGGACAAAGTAAACTAGGCAAAAGTGTCTATCATAAACTTTTAGACAAGAAGAAAAACATAGAATTGAGGTAGTGTTTTTTTATGCATTATTTGCAATTGGTACCTTTGCAAGTGATGGTTTTGCCTTCAGCGGCAAGAATTTCATGATGGTCTCCCATGTTGTGTGATAGCAAACTATTGAACTGCTTGTGTTTTAAGTTAATACCACAAATCCAATAATAGTTGATTTTCAAGAGTAATTTGCAGAAAATATTGTGATGAATTGAAACTTGTTGTATTCAATCTTATTTTTACAAGAGGGACTGTGTACGCCTTTTATACAAGTGAAATAACAGTTGCCTAAGAATTATAACGTTAGTATTAGGCATATTGGATAAGGCATAACAGTTCCTATTAGTGTAATTACATTTTCTATTTTTAGATTGTACTGTTAGCTAGGCTAACTATTAGGCATAGCAATTGTAATACAACTGTTATATTTATTATCCAAACTACAACTGCTATACCTAATAGTTAGCCTAGCTAACAGTACAATCTAAAAACAGTAACTCTCTTTTTCTTATTTTATCCAATGATGAGAAAACCCTAACGAGCCTGAGGCTAGTCGGTTCTCAAATCTTTTTTATTTCTCAACAATAATGACTGTATTTCAAGATTGTAGTCTACGTTTGTTAATATCTTTTCTTCATAACATGATGACTACAATAAAGACCGGAATCTTGTTGGTTTCTTCATCTAAAACTAATCCAAACCGTTCAAACCGATTTACTTTATGAGTGATGTATTTAGATGCAAATGTATTAGTTCATATATATCTATGTGCATAGATATATTGGTTGATATATTCAACAGGAATGTCACACAAATCAAGCATCGTTTAGTATTGGAAATTATGATATTTAGGAACAGATATGGAGGTACAAACAAGCTAACCAGTTTGTTAGTTATAAAGAGACCAAGTTGCAGGGGCGGATCCACTGTAGCACGGGGGGGGGGGGGGGGGGGGGGGGGGGGGGGAGGTCAGCTGCCCCCTGCTGGATTTTCAAAAATAGTAAAAACATGCTTTTCAGACCTCTATCCCTCCCTGGAATTCAAATTGCCCCCTGTAACCCATTCTGAAATTTTAATAGACGAAACGGAGCCCATATAAACTCTAAGCGAAACAAATTAGAGGAGCCCAAATAGGCGCTGATCCCAAATACCAAAAATTAGTTGAACCAAAATGTTTATTTTTTTTTTTTTTGAATTCAAAGGCGGAAACTGTCAAGTTGAACCAAAATGTTAATTTCAAATTTCCTATAAATGTTGAATTGTTAATTTTTTTTCAAGTAATTTAGGATTTTTATTATATTGATTGGTATATTTTTTTTGTTACGTTGAATTGTATCCAATAAGTTATTGGGTTTGAACCCGATAAGCTATTTGCATTCGATTATTGTCCCGTTCTGACAAAAATTCTGCGTTTGCCCCTGCCAAGTTGTATAATAGTATTGAAAGATATGAATATACCAAGGAGAAGGTTAGGCAATAACCTTGAGAGAACACATCAAAGGATGAGTTTGATGAGGACTTTAATCCACGTGCTGCTTATGGTAAGTATCTCGGCTAAAGCGCCAGAGCCCAGAAGAACCCAAAATTCATTGATAAATGTCAACTTGTATCAAAAGAACAAACAAATAGAATATATAGAAAAAGAGAACAAAGTTGTCATCTTTGTTACTGAAAGTTTTGATCATGGTGATGCGAAGGACCAAGTGATATAAACTGCGTCATTAATTCTTTCAGGTAAATTTCTTAATCAGACCCTAGGGACCCTAGGAAACCAAAATAATCGAGAAATAAATGTCCATCATGTTCCAGCTAATAAGTCAACATGTTTTAATTTTGTTATTGATTTTTTTTGTTCTTGGCAATGCATAGGATCAGCTGATAAGAGCTCTAAAAAGGTTGTACCTCTTTGTCACTTTGTGATTGTATCCAGTCCAAATTTAGAAACCACAAGAAACTATGTGCAAGAGGAGGTTGATTTATTTGCAGATGCTACCTTTCTATTGGCAGCAATTTAACTCAGAATGAACTGTAGTTTCGGTATGTTTAAGTTTTCATGGTTTTAGTTTCCCTTTATACAACTTTCAATTTTTAGAATGCTATAAGAACAAGATAAATTGATTTTCCTGTTACTCCTTTTTACTTCTGGAATCTTTCAACCAAAGAAAAAGGAAAGAAAAGAATGAAACTCTCAAACATGGATAATGAACAGTACTTTTTTTAACCGAGTCATATGCCTCTAATATTAAAATTAATATAATTTACCTGGATGTTGCAAATAGCTTGGCTGAGTGTTGAATCTTTCTTATCAGTTACACTAACTTTCTTTACTGCACAAAAAAAGAATATATCAAGTTTTTTGTCGTAGTGTCTTACTATTCTATAATCATGCATATAGCAAAATCAATTATACAAACAACTCAACAATGTTCGGATCCATTTCAACGATGTTTCGATTGATGGATCCACGGCTCAAGGATTCAGCCCACATCCCTGACTTAACCTGAAGGGCATCCTCCTTGGTTTTGGGCTTTTCATTGCTTTCGGTGCTTGATGTAAAGGCACCAAATTGAAAGTCGATTTCAGTTCTCTATTCATATCAGTTATTGCGCTTGTCAGATTCGTTGAATAAAATTGTAACAGAAGGGTCAGAAGATATCCTGGCCTTCTTTTTCATTGCATCATATGCACTCTTGATTGAAAATATAAGCTAGCTGCTCCAGACTGATAGCTCTTGTGGTAATCACTGCAGCCTGGCCAGTTCATGTTCCGCTTGGACTGACATATATAGTCCATAGGAACAGGTTTCTAATAATTGTTGCCTGAATTCTCTTTCAGAAACTTTGACACTATGATTCTATAATTATTTTTATCATATAAGGATATAGATTTCATCACAAGGGTTCTTGTTCGTGACAATTAATTGGATTCACCTCATACTAGAGATGGGATGGAGGATTTTATTTTTTTTAAAAAGGATAGAATGGGTAATTTATAAAGTTGAAAGAGAAACAAAAAATTTCCGTGAGACAGGATGTTAACAGAAATTAAAATTGAGAAGTTAAATAAATAAAAGTCATATAATTTTATTTATATAAGATAAATAAAAAATATATCATATGTGAAAAATAGAAATAAAATTTTAATTTATTAAGAAAAAGTTGGTGACAAATTGAAAGAGACAATTGGCGACTCAGGATGCACATTGAAATTTTTTCAAGCTAGTTGAGGATCTTTTCCTGCACACAGAAATGTGTGGTTTTGCTAAGACGGAATTATAATTTCCGTGTACCAGTCTTGGTCACCGCCAACAGTTAATTTGTTTGCTGGTTCTGGACTTCTATATATGGCTCTTTTGACTAGTCTCATATGGGTCCAAGTGCATACAAAATGAATCACAATTGCGGTCCAATGTGCCAACTTTCATAGCCAGTCATCTCCAACGTACCCAGTCTTTTTCAACTTACTAATCAAAAGGAACTTAAATTCTTATAAGAATCCATAGAAGACGAAATAGCATTCAACATTAGACGACTCATGAGGGATAATATTGTGGTCAACTTCTTTCTAACCAAACAAACATCTCTCTTTAACTAACTATAAGAAGAGCAGCACTCTGTGAGAGAGACAACCCATTGCCTTCATTTCACAAATCATGGAACGTTGTTATAACGTGCTCACTATTCACCTCCTCTTAAGTCTCTTAACCTTGTCCTCCTTTTCTCTGGCTTTCATAGTAACCACTAGTAAAACTGATCTATCAGCACTTCTCTCCTTCAAGTCCCAAATACATGATGACCCATTTGGAGTCCTCTCCTCATGGAACGAGTCACTGCACCACTGTCAATGGCAAGGGATCTTGTGTGGCCGGCACCATCCTGATAGAGTGACTGCTCTCGTTCTCGACTCCAAAAACTTGTCAGGTTATATATCCCCATCTATAGCAAACCTCACGTTCCTCCAAAGGATGAGTCTCTTTGATAACCAGTTGGGAGGAAGCATCCCGGTAGAGATCGGGTATTTGGGTAGGCTACGTTATCTCAACTTGAGTGTGAATTTTCTCGATGGTAACATTCCATCTACTCTAAGTAATTGTTCAAAACTAGAACTTATTCATTTGAGAAATAATAATCTCCATGGAACCATTCCATCGAACTTAGCGCAATGCAAAGAACTTAAAGATATAAGTCTAGGGAATAACTTCCTTATAGGAGGCATACCGTTGGAATTCGGCCTCCTCCCACAACTACAATATTTAGGACTATATGTCAATAATCTCACAGGATCAATTCCTTCCACCTTGGGCAACCTTAGTAGCCTAGCATATCTTTTTCTTGACCAAAATGATTTTTATGGCTATATTCCAGATGATTTAGGCAAACTTACTAACCTTTCGATTCTTTCTCTTTCCAATAATTACTTCACTGGTTCCATCCCACCTACCTTAGGTAACCTTACCGAACTATCACTTCTCTATCTTCACCAAAATAGCATTAGTGGTCACATCCCGCCTGGCTTGGGAAACCTTACTAACTTACTACGACTTTATCTTTACGAAAATAAATTATATGGTTCCATCCCACGTACCTTGGGAAATCTTCAAAGTTTAACAATTATTGATCTTTCCGATAATATGTTAAGTGGATTCATTCCTGATGAACTCGGGAAGCTTCAAAACCTCCAGTTCTTTAATGTTTATGTTAACAACATTTCGGGAGAAATACCACAGTCCCTTTACAACTTGTCAGCTTTGTATACTTTGTCACTTAGTAATAACCAGCTTGATGGAACCTTACCTTGGGATATTTGCAATTCTTTACCAAACTTGAAATATCTACTCCTCTATAACAATCAACTAAAAGGACAGATTCCACCATCGATATCCAATTGTTCTGCTCTTATTGTTTTAAATTTGCACTCTAATTACTTCACTGGGGTGATACCATCAACCTTGGGAGCCTTACAAAATATTCAGATGATTATTTTGGGGGGTAATCAACTAGAAGCCAAGAGATCACATGACTGGAGTTTCATGGATGCTTTGACAAATTGTACTTTGTTAGAAATTTTACAACTTGACATCAACCAACTACGAGGAGTGTTACCTAGTTCTATAACAAACCTTTCTAATAGTCTTCATGCTCTCTCACTGTCTAGTAACCCAATTTCTGGAAGCATACCAGCAGAGCTCCAAAAACTCAATAACTTAAACTTCCTTGACCTAAGCGGAATGTTTCTTAGTGGCAGCATTCCGTTAGAACTTGGTAATCTTTACAAATTGGGAAAATTACAACTGGAGGGTAACATGATTTCAGGTCAAATCCCAGCAACTTTTGCCAACCTCACCCAAATGAACGAGCTATATCTAGAAAATAATGCAATAGAAGGGAGAATACCAGTAGAGTTAAGTAGCATGAAATTATTAGAACTCCTGAATATTTCAAATAATAAGTTGGTAGGTGAAATTCCCAAAGAAATCATGGGTCTTCCTTCTCTTTCCATCAGTTTGGATTTGTCACACAATTATCTAACTGGCATCTTGCCACCAGAAATTGGTAACTTGAAAAACCTGCAATCAATTCGTCTCTCGAATAACAAGTTGAGTGGAGAGATTCCTAGCACAATTGATGGATGCCAGATACTTGAGGCCCTTTATCTCGATAGCAATCTATTAAGAGGAACAATTCCATCCAGCTTGAGCAAACTAACAGGGCTACAAATCCTTGATGTCTCTAACAACTCGTTCTCTGGTCGAGTCCCTGAATTCCTGGCCACAATGAACTTACAATATTTGAATATTTCTTTCAATAATTTCGAGGGGGAATTACCAAAAGAAGGAATTTTCAAGAATGCCAGTGATCTAGATGTAAGAGGAAATCCAAAGCTTTGTGGTGGAGTACCTCAAATGCATTTGTCACACTGCTTTTCACAACCTTCCACACAGAGAAATCACTTTCGAAGAAACATAGCGCTCACATGTTCTGTTGTTGGTTCTTTTATTTGCATAACCACAATCATTTGCTTGTTAGTGATTTATTATACTAGAAACAACCCTCGAAACAAACAACAATCTGATAGAGCTTTTAAATATGGGTTAGAGCCGGTTTCATACAATGACCTTCTTAGAGCTACTGAAAATTTCTCCCTGAATAATCTAATTGGAAGAGGTTCATTTGGTGAAGTGTACAAAGCTGTTATGAGCTTCGAGAATGTGACAACCGTTGCGGTGAAGGTGCTAAACCTTGAGAAACACAGTGCTTCTAGAAGTTTCTTTTCTGAATGCGAGGCATTAAAAAATGTGAGACACCGGAACCTTATAAAAGTGCTGAGTTTGTGCTCTAGCATAGACCACCAAGGTAATGATTTCAAGGCTTTGGTTTTTGAGTTCATGCCAAATGGTAGCTTAGATACATGGTTGCATCCAAATGCATGTACGGATCGGCAATTCAGAAGCCTCAGCTTCATCCAGAGATTGAACATTGCATTTGATGTGGCGACAGCGCTAGATTATCTCCATTACCATTTAAGTGCACCAATCGTGCATTGTGATCTCAAACCTAGTAATGTACTTTTGGATGATGACATGACTGCACATGTGAGTGATTTTGGATTAGCAAGGTTTTTGGTTCAACCTGATACCATGCCTTCTCAATCAATGTCGAGCACCGGTGGAATTAAAGGTTCTATTGGCTACATTCCTCCAGGTATATATAGCAGAGCTTATTATTTGAGAACTATTTTTTTTTATGTTGCTGTTACAAAGTTATTTATAGAATTTGTTAAGGTTCAAAGAAAAAAATTGGCCAAGGCTGTTCCACTAGCGAGGCCTAAGGGAAAAATATTTATTGCCTCATTTATAGTGACATGATTGAGACTGAATTTTATTATGTACCTATA
This sequence comes from Carex pumila, assembly GCA_033356055.1. Lineage (NCBI taxonomy): Eukaryota > Viridiplantae > Streptophyta > Magnoliopsida > Poales > Cyperaceae > Carex > Carex pumila. The sequence goes on along the minus strand of JARJHM010000385.1, from coordinate 220,531 downwards.
CTTTTTGAATTTATGTCTTGGGCTATAAAATTTTAAAAAATCATGTGACCCGAGTTTTTCAAACTAGGTGAATTAGACATGTGTTAATAGGTAGAGTCACAGTTCACTGTGCTTTTGTACTAAATTTAGGGCTCTAACTATTAACTTTTTGTTGTCTAGAGTACGGGATGGGTGGTCGGCCATCGATAGAAGGAGATGTGTACAGCTACGGAGTTCTTCTGCTCGAGTTGTTCACTGGAGTAAGTCCAACTGACGAGAGAATCAGAGATGGTTTGAGCCTTCAAAAGCAAGTTGAGATGATTTTCCCCGACCAAGTCATGGACATAGTCAACCTCAAATTATTCCTTGAAACTGATGGAGAACACAATTTGTATGCACCTGAAAATATCTATAGTTGTTTGGTTTCAGTGATTGAATGCGGGCTTCTGTGCTCCAAAGAGTCACCAAAAGAGCGTATTTCTATCAAAGATGTTACCAAGAAGTTGAACTCAGCACGAACAAAGTTGTTTAGGTCATAGAGACTGAGAAAAAAGGATTGAAAGAGAAGAAAAAGGGATCCACTAAAAATGTATTTTATGTAAAATTGGACAGTGGTTGTGGTAATTTATGTTGTTGTAGTATATATGTTGTAATAACGAATTGTTGAAAGTAATGGCTAAAATAAAATGATTTTGAAAACAATTTTATGAATTTTCAAATTAATTGAATTGAATCAGATTCTAATTGGATGATCAGAATTCCAAACTCAACAATTATTCAAAAATTGTGGGGATGCATCTACTATCTTCGAGTCTGGATCCTTTGCATTGCCTCACCGTTTGAGTTTCAATTCAAACCATCTGATCATAATCCGGATCAATCCCAGCAAACTTTTAATGCACATGGATTCTTTAAGATTTTTGCTAATATGTAATGAACGGATCAGATTCAAACCCAAAAAATAATGTATCTTAGGTGATATGAATTCCTCTCTCCTTTGACAGTAGGCCGGTGGCCTGACTGAGAATCAAGGCCTAATAAAGATTCTCAAATCTTAAAACACAAGGCTAATTGAAGAAGCTTAAAAACTAAAATGCAAGGTGGTTGCTGTCACGTGATTGTCACGTGCCGATTGTAATAACAGTCAAAAGGATGTCTTATTGACTTACTGTAGTCAAAGAAAAGCACCACGTGTAGGGGTGTAAACTAAAGTGTTTTTTAAATATCAATGTAAAAATACTTTATTTATTCCAGATTAGATGTGCATGTGATTTAGGTAGGGTTTGGATCACGGGCAGGCCGGGCATACCCGAGGACGGGCACGAGTACAGCGGGTATACGGGTACTACTGGCCGGGCATCACGAGTTTTTTTTTCAAAAACCCTGCCCTGCCCGTCTTATACCCGTGCCCGTTGTACTGCGGGGGGCCCGGCGGTCCAGTCCGATTTAGTTTTTTTTTTCTGTTTTTTTTACGGTATTGTACGAATATTATTACGTATTTATAATTCAACTTTTAAAATCTGAATAGTTCAATATCAAATAGTGTATATAAATAAATAAATAAAATTTGTAACTTATATATAAAAATTATTCGTGGGAAAAATTTGTATATTTATTCCGCTAAGTACAAATTTATTTATTTATTTCTTTACATGTGTTTATAATTTATTTATATCTCGAAATTTTTAGTTTACAATTTAAATTGATAATATATTTTCTAAATGTTCATTTTAAATTGATAATATATTTTTTAAACGTTCATTTATTTTTAATTGGTTAAATAAAATATAAATAAAAAATATATTAAAACAATATAAACGGGTGGGGGGGGGGGATTTGAAAAAAAATTGAAATTTTGAATATAAACAGGTATGGGTACGGATACACGGGTATAGGGTACAAGGGTACAAGGGCACGAGTACACGGGTTCACGGGCACGGGCTCACGGGTACGGGTAAATGGGTACTACGGTCCGGGTATGCCTGGGTATTTTACCAAAAAATCAGATCCGACCCGTTTAATGCCCTCACCCGTGTACTCGTTTACCCGTCCTATACCCGGGCTCGAGCATGGGTACCCCAGGCATAGAGCACGGGCTGCCCACCTCGGGTTTTGTTAATACACTAGATTTAGTTAGGCAAAATAAAAAAAATTGGAGAAAGGACCTTTATTTTATTTTATTTACAAAATATGTTAAAGCTTCTTTTTAATTATCAAAGCAAGTTTAACAATTTGAGATGCAAAAAAGAAAATTTCAAAATTCCAACAGAAAATAAGAAATTTCCAATTGAGCTACTTTATTTAATGAACTTGAGTACATTTTGGCTGATTTCATTTGAGCAGCGTAACAACAATATTTGGGTTATATTTCTACTGATTTAAACAGCACAACCTCCAATTAAAGAATTAATTTAATTGAGAGAAAAGTGATATCCCAATTACAAAACTAATTTCAAATTATTAATTTAAAATTTGTTATGATAAACCATCATGTAAAATTTAACACTAAGATACTTCTGATATTTTAATGTTAAATTTTTTGGGCACTTTCAGTCTTGTTAGATTCGATCTGCTAATTGTTTTCTTGTGTTATTATTATTTAATTACCAATAGTTAAAAATCAAATGCAAGGATATTACAAACAAGCACAAATCTGGGTTAATATCTTAATATAGCAGTTTTGGCTTCATGCAGCGCACTAAGCATATGCAATGTTGTTTTGATTCTATAGCCTGTGTGCTATAAAAAATCAAAATTGCAATGTTAGAAAGCGCAAATTGACACAACTTTTAAATAACACTGTACAAATTGTTAAATCATCTCCAAAACAAGAATATATTTCATCAAATTCCATCTAAGCTACAACCTAGTCCATTAGATCTATCAAGATAAAAAAAATACAAAAATAAAAGAAGCCACTAATTGCCTCACATATCCATTTCAAAACAAAGATTATTTGATAGGAGTTGACGGATGCGAAGATGCTACTTGCTCTTTATCCTGCAAACAATTTAAAGAACACAAAATTCATACAAAATTTGAATTAACTCAAGTGTTGTAACCCATAAATATAATTTGAATTATAAACAAATTAATAAAAAATTTATACAAAAACCTGAAGTATCTCCTTTCCTTGGTTAGACTGCTAGTTGTTATACAAAAACCTGAGGTATCTCCATTCTATCATATTTCTTTTGTTAGTTCAACTGGATTCAGTTTATATGAGTAGGGGTTTTAACAAAAATAATAATAATAATAATAAAAGAGGAGAAGAAACCATTGGTTGCTAGTTTTTGAAAATTACAAACACCCATTACTAGCATGAGCATTCCCTAAACCTTAAAACCTAAACTCTAGAGCTCAGACCACAAATTTGTTCCACCTATTGTTCATCACACTGCTCTCGAATTCTAATTCTAATCACTTGTGTCTAATGAGGGTTATAGGCCAAAGAATTATAACTCTAATCACTGCTCTCGAATTCTAACCCTAAAACACAATATAGTTTTCACAATAATTTAGATGAAAATTTTTAAATTCACCGTTGTCAACTAAAAAATGAGGGTTATAGGCCAAAGAACATCTGTTTAATGTAATCATAAGGAAGCTTTTCTATTAAATTAACCCTTATCTATTAAAGGATACATGTAATTTTACATTTATGGGTACACTATGAGCTATACATTCGCACAAGCAAGCACATGTGACAAATAGACTCTTAAAATTAAAAAAAAAAACAAGGTTGAAAGTGCAAAATGCACAAAAACACTAACCAAAGATTGTGCCAAGGCTCCTGTAGGAAATGTCTGATAGGCGGTTGTGAAGTCTGTATTGGATTATTACATCTTGCCAGGTCTGGATTCGAAACGGGTCAATTTTGACCCAATTCCACTTCTGACTTTGAGCAGTAGCTCTGAATTGGGCACATGTGATTGATAGGCCTAAATTATATACATATTCAATCTGATTTTTATCACAAAATAACACCAAATATCTTATATTTTGAATATAAAGTAAATAGAATATACCTAAGATCAAGTTACTACGTTTGTTTGGTTTTAATTTGCAGAAAATGAAGTTAAACGACGAAAAACGAAGAAAAATGTCCAGTGCAGACGCACGGTTTGGAATATGACCGCGCTAAGTACTTAGATGGATTTCTAGACGCGCGCCAATTTAAAAAGGTATAATAAGCTATTCATCAAAATCCGTGCGAACACAGATTTTGATGCAGACGAAATATGGAAATACACACTTAGCGTAAAAATTCTGCAGCCAAGGAAAACTTTTCTAGAACGGAGAAGAATGAGATTCAAGCAAGAAGTCGGCAAGATTGCGAGTTTTGATCTAATAAAGGGTGTAATCATTTCTTTATTTCATTTCTTCCTATTTTTGCCAATTTTTGTAATGGATATCTCCATGAGGGAGTAGTTCTTTCTCTATGGGATTAGGTCAATGCATGAACTTGTTTAATTCTATTTTATTTGCATATTTGTTTTTGTTATGATTGTTTTATGAGATTTGATGTTAATTTCTGTGATTTATCATTTGTGTTAATTACATAATTAGTACTTGAATTGTAGTTATCCCATTTTGAATTCGAAAGAATCAAAATTAACTAGGATCAATAGGATAGTACCAAATTATGAATGCAAATATCCTAGGTTTGGATTAGGATCTAACCAATTTATAATCTAAGCCAGAACTACATAAATTAAGGTTAGGAACTTGGTGAATGACCTAACCGTGAAGCCAAACCCTAATTAAGACATCTCAAATCGAATTGGGTATTGGTATGATGAACTTAATAATGAAGTACCAATATTTGAGGAGAGGAAAGACTAACAAGAGCTTATGGTCTATGTAGCTAGGGTAAATGACATAATCGTGAAGTCCGAATTACTTAGACACGTTATTAATTCACGAAAGTGACTCTTAATGACATATTAGGTTATAAATCTCATCAAATTATACATGAACTTAAACAAATACCGAATAGATAGAATTAGCAAAGAATTGTAGACCGAATGCCCCTAGATCTCCTTTACTTGAAAGCAAACCAATCTTTCTTTTCTTTATTTACTTTAATTGTTTTAAATTCCTCTCTCTAAGGTATTGAACCCAAAACTTAGGAATTATTAGAAACCCCCCCCCCCCCCTCCCAATTTACTTTCTTTTATTTTTTGAAATTAATAGAAAAAATACAAAACCTAGTTTTTAACCATACTCTCTGTGGATCGATACCCGATAATATACTACGCGATAGGATTGTATACTTGCAATCTGAACCAAAAGTGTATTTAGAGATAAAAGTACATCTTGTTGTACTAAATTTTGCACTATACATTTTTGGTGTAACAGTGACAAATAGACTCTAGTTATTTTTTTTAGTGCCAGGATTTCTAATCGAGTTCTCATACGTATCATATGATATTAATCACAAGGCTTGGTCTTTGTAATGAATCATTTCATCTATGAATTCAATTATTTGGGTTCAAGGTGAACTGATGTTTCCTAATAGTGGTGGCTCTGGTGTGTATTGTCACTCCACTGAAAATTAGCTTTGAGTGATATTACACCCACTAAGACAACCAGTAGTGTGACCTACCGTGAGATCAAGATTGAGTTTTTTTTAATCATTCTAGCATAACAATATCAAGAAACTATCCAATAAAACTGAAGTAGGGGACAGTTCTCAAATTCTCGGCAAAGGGGTCAATAATGGTGTCCTTATTTTTGTATCATTTTGATCATGTTACATAGAGATACATAACACAATTAACACTAAACACGTATCAGTGTGGTACAACAGTAAAAGCAGGATCACCAGAAAAAAAAAAATTGGTACCAATATTATAGAAGAGAGAGAAATTACTTTTGCGTTCCTTCCTCTTTCCCCGTCTATCAAAGGATTCAGTACTTGCTTAGTACTGGTAGAAGCTGCTCTACACACTGGTATGGAGCTCTGTGACAAAATTGACAGTACCAGATCCACATCTAGCACCACCCCTACTTGTTTATCAAATATTTTATAAGAACAATTATAGTACAGCAGTATAACATTAACAAAGCATAATCTCAAAAACTCATCTGTATCTGCTGAATTTGTGCTTCCAGGTATACCTCCCTACTTAGAGACATTAAACTTCGGGGCCCACTAAATTAAGTCCCTGAAAATAAAAATTATGAATAATTTACAAAAGGCATAGATAAATATTATTTCCACCAAAAGACAATTGGCTCAAATTAGTGAAATTTGAAAGCCAAACTATACTTTCTAAATAGATTGACAGTACAATTCATTGTCAGATAAGATATCACCACATCCCAAAACCGTGCCTAACAAACTCATTGTCTGTTATCACCACATCCCAAAACCGTGCCTAACAAACTCATTGTCTGTCAGACTAGATATCACCACACCCCGTAAAAAAAAAGTTTCAAGTGCTTTAAGGAGCTTATGAAGCTTACATATTAACATTGAATGCAAGAATTATATCAACCAAATAATATCTTCAGTTACTTATGCTGCAACTCCGTTTTGGTCCTTGCAACAAAATCATCAGTATGAAACAAATTAATGGTAAAAAAAATATATATATACTAATCACTGCTAATATAAGCACCCTTTGTAATTCAAGTACGAACCATCAAAAAATTGGGGGAAGAAAACTTCTATTACATTGTGCAAGAACTGTAGAAACCTATGACGTAGGTGAATATGATGCCTTTAGCAAGAGTTAGATAGAGGGGTACCAGACTGTTATTAAGAGCCGAAAGCTAGATAGAGGCTAGATGTCAAGTTATGCATTAATAAAAACAATATATAAAAAAAAAATCACTAAGGACCAGCAAGTACTGTCTAGTATTTTCCAGGTACAAGGAGAGAAAAAAAATTACATGCTCAATTGTTAAAGTGTTGATCTTCTGGCTTGACGAATCACATCTAAAATTCTCTTTAATGGTTCATATCCCTGTATAAATGCCACTGTAAGTATTTCAAACATATATCAAAGAATAAAAAATCGTATTTTGGTAATGTACCAAATAACATAATCTCAAATAGACTTGAGCTATATGCAATCCTAATTTTTAGTATTGTAGATTTGCTAAGCTTTCCTAATGGTAGCTTCTCAGCATTATAGTCTGTGTGAATTTTGATGGGTTATAAATTCAAATGAACAAATAGCAGACAACCAGCATCAGTGGAACCATAAACGTTACAGTATCTACATTTCAAATTCACATTCATCCTTCTCTTCGGTATCTGTTAGAGGTGACAACCTGGAACCCGACTTCTTTTTATTGTGCCTAAGTGTTGATTTCATATTAAAAGTCTATTTTTATAATTGTCAATAAGAACAATTATCAAGTGATTCCTCTTTTTTCTTATATAAACACGAAAAAGAAATACATTACAACCAAACTTCTTTAATAAATGTGACAATTAATATCATAATTGAATATAATACTAACCTATCATAACTGTGCATTAACCTCCGAGAGCAAACCTTCATCAAAGTGGCCTTCTTGCTCTCTGGTTGATGAAAGTACATTTTCAACCACAACTTGCTCGAGCTACTTAAGAAAAGACCAAATGCTATAATTAAAATGATCAATTATACAATTAATTCTCAATCAACCCTCGATTTTGCCTCCAATTTAAACAATTTAGCTTCACTTTAACCCGACTTACAAATTTTACAAACCCCACGAGAATTAGAATCTCTCATTGTGTCAATTAGTTGGTCCACTCGACAGTATTGTAACCATGGATGATCTACAAGGGCATTTCGTCATAATAAATTTACTGTTTAAGAAACTATAGTTTTACTGAATAAGACTTCCGTACCAATAACTAGCTGAGCTGTCAGACGCTTCTCTGGTTCAGGATTTATCATCCATTGTATTAGGTCCTTTGCATTGTTAGAAACCCTAGGCCAGGGTTCTTCAACTACTGATCTGATAAAAGCTTGCGCCACTCCTTTTTCTATTTCTACACCACAGAAAAATTGACATAGATTCATGAATCAACTCAAAAATTAATTATTGGAGAAAGGAGTAATAGCAATTGTACTGAATTCACCGCAACCAAGCTCTCGGCCAAGTTGGTATCAGATTGAGCGTTGATTTGTACGATAATCTGGCAGGGAGAGAGTACTAGTTGAGTATAGTGCTCGGCACTAGTGGAAAATGAGGTATCAGGATCGGTTATATAGACATATTAGTATCGAAATATAACCGATTCATCAACGATATTGATACTATCAGGATCGGCTTTTTATTTTTAACCAACCGATCTTAATAAGTATTATCTGGATCGGTTATATCTAAGAACCGATCTTAATAGACAGTTATTTGAATCGGTTTTTCTTAACGAACCGATCCAGATTAATATCTATTAGGATCAGTTCTTTAGGTGAACCGATTGTAATAATTTTTCCCTTTTTTTAATACCCACTATTAACTAAATTAGTATCGGTTTATTTAAAAACTAAACCGATCCAGATTGTATATCAAGATCGGTTGTAACAAAAAATCAAAATGATCCAGAAAACCTATCAAGATCGGTTGTACATAAAAACCGATCCAGATACAGGACTATCAAGATCGGTTTTTATGTACAACCGATCCTGATAATATTTTTTGGAAATTTTTTTTATTAGAAATTGTTTTCTAGATCGGTTTTTGAAGTAGAACCGATCCTGATGTTAGGTTTAATGTAAAAAATAAATTTTATTTAATGGCCAGCTTCCATTTATATGCTGGCCCAATATGCTACAGATACAAATCACAGATAGATAAATATATATGCATACAAATCACAGATGGATATCAAACACATCATACAAATTAAGTTTACACATCCTAAATTAAATTTACATATACAAATCACATACGAATCCTAAATTAAATATCATAGACATACACATCCTAAATTGGTCTAAAATGACCCACCTCCTTCGGTTCCTCAATTTTTGGAATCAATATTAAGCTTGACCTTGCCACTTGATTTGGCATTACACCCGAAATAAAGAAAGATTTTATCTCCTTCAACACAACTGGACCGAACACTTCCTAATTCTCTTGCAACACCTTTGCATTAAATATGTCGGGCCCGGGGGATTTATTAGGCCCTAAAGACATCAGAGCCGAGTATATTTCTTGATCAGTAGGATCCGCCACAAGGAGCTGTTGTGCAGCAGCTGGAATGAGAGGCAAAGAGTTGAGCAAATCAGCACCATACACTGTTCTGACATTCTCACGAGTACCCTTTGTATAAATGGACCTGAAATGAGAAACAAATAACAAACGGATTAGCTTTTCCTCAGTTATCCACGTGCCTTGGTCGGATATGAGTGAATTAATTGTGTTGCATCTCTTCCTTGTTACCGCCGAAGCATGAAAACAACTTGTATTGTTGTCACCATAAAGCGCCCACTTTAAACGAGATCTTTGATGCCAATAGAACTCTTAGATGAGAAAACACCTCTCATGTTGCTTTTGCACCTCATTTTCCTCTCCTGGTTTGACTTGATCCGGCGGTAAGGAATTTAAATTATGCATTTGTATCTCACACTCATTCAACATGACTTCAAGAGTTTTAATTTTCCTAACCCACTGTTTCACCTCCTTTTGAAATGAGAAAGCCACAGCCCCCCAACTAGACTCTACCATATGCATGGCTTTAGAACAAATTCCCTTGAATCTTCTCTTAATCCCCACCAATTATCACATTTAAAACCCGGCTTTCTTCTCTTTTTAGAAGGCTTAGTACGAAGCAGTATCGGCAAATGATCACTTTGGAATCTAGGCAAGTAAAACACTAGCGAATCCGGGTATTTCATTGTCCAAGCCAAACTGCCAAGTGCCCGATCCAATCTCTCCGACACATTATCTTGCCCGGCCTTTTTATTAGACCACGTATAAGCCGGTCCGTTATGTCCAAGATTAATGAGACCCGCATGATGGATCCAAGCCCTAAAAGCTTGATTCGGACACGATAAACCGTCAACTCCCCATTTTTTTGAAACTGAGACTATTGCATTAAAGTCTCCTATCAAACAAACCGGAACACTACATTGAGACACGTGAGAGTAGAGATCATTCCAGATTGAAGGGTTACCTACCCTCGTAGGGTCTCCATACACTCCAATCAACATCCACTCTTCCAAAGTACCCTTCTCTACCACTTTTGCAACTATCATATTTCTATTAACATCCTCTCCCTAAACCAACCATAGACCATCCGACTTCCCAACCGATGAAACCACTATCGCATTGCACAAAGGAAGCTATAAAATTCTTTTGTTCGCCTTCACCAGATTACACCTAGTTTCCGAGATGAAAGCAATTTGCGCCTTTGTACAACGAAGATAACGGCTTAATGTGGCTACTGTCATGCCTCCGCTTCCCCGACAGTTCCACGACAAAATACTCATATATGGGGTGCCGATGCATGAGGCCCCGCCGGCTTAAGCCTTTTCATCAAGACAGAGTAGTTATCCTCCACACTCACGTTAACTAAGCCATCATCCCCTATCACCTGTTGCTCATTCAGAACTGAACTAGATGTAAATTTGTTGTCTCTGTTACCATGTAGTGCGCCATCAAAACTTCTTTTATACCCCGTTTGTGTTGCTGATACACTTGGTGTAGCTCTATTACCTCTAGAGGCCCTATTAAACTTCAGACCAGGGGCAAGAGCTGGATTGAGAATCCACTCACCTATCTTTGACTCTAAAATTCTAGCAGGCTTAAATCTCTCCTCCTGACCCAGCTTTTGGGCCAGCAAAGACAACCGTGCGAGGTCCTTACAACCTTCCTTCTCATGTCCCAAATGACCACAAAAAGTGCAAATTCTAGACACCTTTTCGTACGAGCAGTAAACAATGAGTTAGCCAAGAGTTGGATGCGTCACCTTGACCCTATCTTTTATTGGTTCTCCAACTGGAATAAGAATTTTAAATTTAACAAACCTCTTGCCATTTACAAAGCCTTTAACCGGCCCTGACACCGGTTTCCCCACTTCTTTGCCTATCAAGATCAACCCCTCATCATTAAAAGCATTCACTGGTAAATTTAGGAGAAGTACCCACACCACCGCCTCTTCCACATGTGATGGATTCAATCCATGCTCAGAAGCAACCTCTTGCAAAGCCACAATGTCTCCCCTATATGTCCATGGTCCTCCCAACTGTGCTGTTAGCAGGTCCTCTTTACTACTGAATTCCACAAGGTAACAATTTTTCACCACTTGCCCCATGCAGTGACCATTGCTTTAGCAAACGGGCTGTCAAAAACCGTCTTATCAATTATAATACGAGCCAAGAGACACAAGCTCCAATTCGTACTTGAGGTCGCTTTTGACGGAATTACTACCTCCTTCCCAACTGCATCCTCCACAAATTGTTGAATAAAGGCCTCATCTTCTTCAGTAAGATTTGACATCCTCCTCCTATCTATGTATTTTTAATGTGTTTTCTCAACTTAGGATGGTTACAAAGAGCAGGAGAATTTTGATCAACAACAATTTTTTTTTATGAAATTGACAGCATGGGCTACACCTCTAAATCAAACATCTCATACCAGGTGGCACCTTTGTGAAACTTAAATTTTCTATAAAGATGTTTTGAATTAGGATCGGTATTAATATTCCCGATCAAAAAATTTGAGAGTTTTAGGATCGGTAGAATTCCTACCGATCATACTACTAATATAATAACTGATGTACTCTTTCTATTTCTCTCTTCTTTTCTGTTCATTTCTACTAATAAATTTTTTTCCAAGCTTATCTACCTCTACCATGATGTCACATCTTTTTTCTAGCACCAACCCCTATATAGGGATCCGGATCTGCTGAAACTCGAAAGGGAATTTGGGGACCCTACAATCCTTCTCTCTCCTTATATCTCTCCTCTCTCTCTTCTTTCTCTCTCATCATAGTTGGAATTTCAACATATCTGAATTCCCTGTATAGTGCTTGCTGATTCGTTATTTCATATTTATAACATGATTCGCACTTTCAATTAAATATAATTCTTACTTTTTTAAAATAACGAAGTTAACAGTTCATGCTGACAAGTCTTAAATGAATTATCTATTTGTCGAAAATTTCTAACAGGCCTTAATTAAAACATATCTCATCTCTGTTTGACCTTCAATTAATTGGTACCTACTGCCTAATCTATTGTTTTGCCAAATAAAGGATATGGCTTGTTCTGCACTCGATGGTTGATCAATCTATATTACTCGTTGGTATTAGAGATATTCAAAATATATGGCGCCAACTATATATAGTTCGTAAGTTTAAATAAATAAATTAATAAGCATAATAAAATACGGGTCACTATTTTGACATGTAATTGATAAAGTAACAACTACAAATTGCCAACTAATTAAATTGAGTAGAACTAGAGTGTTTTCAAGTTCATCAAGCTTCTGTGTTAGTTTAATTCTAAATTCTATTGAATTGACTTTAAACAACAAATTTCAATTGTTGAAATCCATCTACCTTTTGAGTGTCTACATACAAAAATTTTAAACTTTCGAATTAATTTAGTATAAAATCAAGTATTCAAAATTAGAAAGTTTATAAATAAAATTTAATGCATTTATTAATGTCTATTATCACTACTTAATTTTATGAAAAATTAATTTGAAATTTTAATTTTTTTGCATACAAACGCGTCACTTATAAGGTAAATAAATTTTAACAGTTTTAATTCATTGTTTAAAACTAATTCAATAAATTTAATAACTTAAGAACATTCTAGTTCTACTCAACTAAATTAATACAAAGTGTATATAATATACTAAATTAGCTAGTCGGCATATGCAACTTTTTGGTTGGTCTTGTCTGGAACAAAAATAAAAAGAAAATGGTGATTCTGTTGTGGATTCTTTTGTACGAATGTGCGATGGTTGAGAATTACAATAATAATTGCAAATAAATAAATAAATCTAACAACCCAAAACGAAATTGTTTTTTTTTTTCTTTCTCTCTAGGCTGTCACCATCAATGTAAAGTCAAGCTATGTTTGCTAGGTATGGTCTATCTTCACCGTCAAACGTAATCTGACAGTAAGTTCTCTGTTATCACAGCATCATGATTTATGGGAATTTGATAAATTGTAGTTGGTTTTTGAATTTGAAACTGCCCTCATTATTTCTATGAATGAGGCAATCAGACCAGCTCCTGCCATTGCGCAGGACTTGTTGTTGTTCATTTACGCGAAAGATGGGCGATTCACTGTTAAAAAAGCGTACCAGCTTTTGAAGGAGGGTTCTGGTAATGAAAGGGATAAGAAATTCTGGTCTGGTGTTTGAGGAGCAAAGGGGTTGGCTCCTAAACTAAAGCTCTTTATTTCGGAGATGCGTTTCAAATGCCCTACCGGTCAGAGGAGTCATAGGAGCTAGAATTCAGACTATACCGACGGTACGCCAAAGGTGTGGATTGGTACCTGAGTCTGTTGAGCACATGTTATTCACTTGTGACTTTTCTAGAGCAGCTTGGCTAGCTTCCCCGCTAAGCCTGCGCTCAAATCAATTGCAGGGCACATTTAGAGAAATGATTTCTTCCATGATTGATACTCTAAGTGAATTTGATGTCACGAGATTGGTGTGCATGTCCTGGGCAATTTGGCGGGTGCGAAATGAGGCTGTAATTGGGGCGAAACAACAAAGCTTTTCCGTCTGTTTCAAATATTACAGAGAAGTGTTGCTAGCATGTCAATCGGTGCACTACAACCCTCCTGTACCAACTCAGCAACCTCATGGTATGGGTATGCAATCCCAACCTCTACTGATTTCTGCATCTTCTCCATCATGCTATGTTGACGGGTCTTGGTCCCAAGATGGGCTAGCGGGTATCGGAGCTTACATTACAGTAGGAGGGAAGGTGATGCAGTGGATCTCAAAAAGGGTGCAGGCTATGAATTCTACTCACGTTGGGCAATAGCTGTGCTACAGGGGTACAAAATGCTGCTATCAGTCACAACCGAAAGGGCATTTCTTTTCTCTGATTCTTTGGAAATTGTGGATTCATTGGCTCACAAACAGCCTCTAATTCATGACTGGAGATCCTTTAGTGAGGTTTGGGAGGCGTGGAAAATTCAAAAAGACTCCTCTAATCGGCTAAGTTCAATTCACTGTGGCAGGGAGAATGAGAGTTTAAAGGTGGCCCATCTGTTGGCCAACCTGGGAAGAACTATTAGCTGGGACAGGATAGAACAGGATCTAGATCTTTGTATTGAGGATTTGGATAGCTGTGTGACATGTGAATTGTTGTAAGACCTGCGGGTCATGAAGATACCAAAAAAAAAAAAAAAGATTTTATCAATAAACTTTTGCTATTATCAAGTCGAAGACAATTGCCTAAATATTTAACAGTTTGCGCCATTGCATCTCTTAAATATTACTCGGACAAATTTTATTTTGAATTCGATATTACCAATTGTTAGCAATGTTTGCGGTTCATTATTTTGGAGAAGAAAAAACATCATTTGATATTGTTATTCCATCCACATCATCTAAAAAGTGCATGTTTAACTTATACGTAAAAAGTGATATATTTAGTCTTCCATTATACTAAACATGTCATGTATGTGTTATAAAAAATTATAAAATGAAATATTTAATATGTCAATAAATGACAATAAAAATGACAAAAATATTTTTTTTTTGTGATTAATCTTATGTTAAAGGTTGATGCTGAAAAATGGCATGATATCACACTATAAGTAACGAGTTCAGGGAGAAAGTAACTTGAGCAATTTTATGAGATATATAATGTCATATCTATGTGATTTGCATGATTCTTAGCACTTGGCCATAATTGCCCAAATTCATATAAGCATAAAGCCAGCTAATTAAGCTGCCTTAGATTGTACATTTCAAAAATTTAACAAATTAATATCTTGCACTATTTGGCATTTGAATATAATAATAACGAATCCGGCTAGTATGATATTAAATAAATTTGAAAATTTATAAATTTACATGTAAACGCACAACTAATGAAGTAGATCAGTTTGAACGGCTAGTGTGATATTAAAACTGTACAAATTACAAAACAATCAACTAAAGACCGAAGGATTGCATTTGGTCGTTATTAATTAATGCTTTCTATTTTTTTTTTGTTGAGATTGACAACTATGTTCTGTGCTGCAAATCTTTTATGCATGTGAAATAATATGAGAAAAAAAAAAAAAACTAAATCTGAGGCCTCGTTCCATTAATTTATTTACTATATATGTCTTCTGTCACAGTGATCAAATTATTATGGAAGCATGCAATCAATGAATGCATAGATTACATCAATTGTCAGACTTTTATTGAATCAAACTGTTTATTCCAAAACGTATCTTTTGGGCATGCTTAATTCAGAGCCGAAGCAGGCACCTAAGAGATTTGCCTTCTTTGAGCAGCTGAAAAGCTTTGTTTATCTCCACAAATGGCAGCTCATGTGTTATAAATCCCTCCAGATTTATTTTCAACTCCTACAATTATAACAAAACATAATTTTGTGTGTCAAGACAGGTACTGATTAAGTAGCAACAACAGACTCTTTTTGCTTGAACCTTTCATCACATCACCTTCTCATAAAATGTAACATCGATGCATATAGACATATAATTTTGATGTACCAATTTATCACAGAAGATCTCATAATAAATACCCTAGCTACACATCATATTATCACGCCTAACACCGATGTATTCTTACGGGCTTTGTCAGTTGTTGTAATTTTTGTTGTACTGGTAGTCAAAGATCAATTGTGTCATATTAGTTTAGTCTACTGCAGCTAATGATATCCTTGATCAATGAGAAGCGGCAACAAAGAAAAAGAGAAAATCTAACCCCTTTCATGTACTTGTCTATGATTTCAGGCAGCTGAGTCTTTCCCTTGAAATCCCCAAAAGTGGTACCGGTGATCTTTCGACCATCAAAGAACTCCATTGGGTGTAATGGAAGCATTTGAGGGGATAAATGGATTCCTAGAATTACAGTCAATCCCCACCCCTGCAATTAAGAGGATATAACATAAATTGCAAGTTTGAGAGTTTTCTCCATAGTAATTAATTTGTCCTTTATCAAGTAGTATTTGAAACAAGCTATTGAGATTAATTTGAATGTGTAAGAGGCAAGAACAATTTACATCATGGGTAGAAACAAAGGCTTCTCTGAGCACATGAAGATTTCCAGTGCACTCAAAGCTGTAATCTACGCCTCCATTTGTCATCTCTTTTATCACCTATATATATACAATCATATTTAAGATTGCAAAAGAGAAACCTAAAATACTAAGAACTCAAATTATAAAACACAAATATATGTTTTCTTCAATCAGTGCACATGTGTTTTGATTTTGTAATTTCGTGTGCATTTACCAGAAAAAAAAAAAGAAAACCAGAATGTGGCTCGCAAATGCCATTTCAGTTCCAGTTTTGTTAGAAAGATTCTTGGAAAACATTATATGTGAAATAACAAGTGACAATACCTCACTGGCAGGTTTCTTGCACTCTTTCGAGTTTATAAAATCAGTAATGCCCATCTCTTTACCTGCATTTAAAAAAGAATGCTGTATTTATGAAACAATTTTCAATTCATTATAGCTTTGTACAATTAAAAACACAAAGATCAAACTGCGTACCTATGGCAAATTTCTCAGGGTTAATATCAACTCCAATAATTTTTGATGCTCCTCTCAGTCGGGCACCTTCTGCTACCTGTACATGAATATCACTTATCATTAAAATGTAACTATTTTGGTGCCATAAAAAGAGAAAAGAAAACATGAAACTAACTGCAAGACCAAGAGAACCAAGGCCGAAAATTGCTAAAGTGGAGCCTTCTTTTACATCTGCAGTATTCCATGCAGCTCCAATGCCTGTAAATTTTACAATTAACAGGGATAAAAAGTAAAATGTTATATTGAACTCTGAAAGCAAAAAAGAAAAAAATTAATAATGGAAATTCTAATGCAATGCTGATTGAATGGCCCAAGCTAATTGCAACTTATATTAATGGGCCTTCTTCTGAGGTTGAACAATACCAGAAGGCCCATGACCTAGTCCATTTTTAATAACCTCATAAGTTACCTTGCAACATTTTTTTTCTAACTTCTCTGTTTTTTTATCTTTTTTTTTTAAGGATCATAAATATGTTACCAGTAGAGATGCCACAACCGAACAAACAAATTTTATCAAGAGGTGCCATTGGGTTGATCTTGACAGCACAAGCCGAGTCAAGCACGGTGTACTCTGCAAATGTTGAGGTGTTGAGGAAGTGATACACGGGCATACGGTCCCCACCATCACGCCTTGCTTTAAAGAACCGAGTCTTTCCATCGGTTGTCATGGTACTCTTGAAGTTGTTGACACGGTACTTGCCACAGAGGTTGGTTTTGTCAGATTTGCAATATGTGCAGTTGCCGCATTCGCCATTGAATAGTGGCACCACATGGTCCCCGGCTTTGAATCCTTCAACACCTAATCCCACGCTCTCCACCACCCTTAAAACGGTTGTAAACATAAAATGGTGAAGTCAGAACTTAAATGTTTAACTTTTAAGAAAAAGAAAACCTTTGATATAGTGGCTCAGGTAAAAGGTTTCCTATGAATATTTAAAGTAGAGACACTTAATCTCCATTTTTTATCTCAAATAAACAAACTTAGGGGAATAAAATTGAGTTTTTGATCGTGACATGTTATGATGAAAATATATATATAGGTATTAGATGCATTCTAAAATTCACCAAAAAAAAAATCAGAGGCATCTAATACGTCCTAATTTGTAAATAATATAATTGTTTCTGTAAAAAATCTTTTCAAGTACTCTTACCCGGCAGCCTCATGACCAAGAATACGAGGAAATGCACGTTGTTGCTCGTTCTGCAAATGTTGATTAAAAAAATGAGGTAATAATTAAACAGACGATCAAGTGTACTTGGAATAATAAAATGAAACCAAACTTGATAATTCCAAAAATCAGACATTAATACAATAACATATACTTTGACATGTAACTCACCTCGCCTTTCCAACCATTTAAATCACTGTGGCAGATTGAAGTGAAGAGGATTTTGATCCTAACCTCCATCCATTGTGGCGGATCGACTTCTACCTCTTCAATCACAAATGGTTCGCCAGGGCCCCACAAGACAGCAGCTGCGCTCATAAGAATTAAACAAAAAAGTATTTTGATGAAACACCTATCATTTGTAAAATAATTGTTACTATCAGAAACTTTTTTTTTTTTAGGGTTGGCGATGAAGTACCGCCAACTGATGTATTGATACTAAAAAAAGATTTTATTTACAAGGGCCTAAGATGCCCAACAGTAATTAAATTACAGGTTAAAGTAAACTAGGCAAAAGTGTCTATCATAAACTTTTAGACAAGAAGAAAAACATAGAATTGAGGTAGTGTTTTTTCATGCATTATTTGCAATTGGTACCTTTGCAAGTGATGGTTTTGCCTTCAGTGGCAAGAATTTCATGATGGTCTCCCATGTTGTGTGATAGCAAACTTTTGAACTGCTTGTGTTTTAAGTTAATAACACAAATCCAATAATTGCTGATTAATTTTCAAGATAATTTGCAGAAAATATTGTGATGAATTGAAACTTGTTGTATTCAATCTTATTTTTACAAGAGGGACTGTGTACCCCTTTTATACAAGTGAAATAACAGTTGCCTAAGAATTATAACGTTAGTATTAGGCATATTGGATAAGGCATAACAGTTCCTATTAGTGTAATTACATTTTCTATTTTTAGATTGTATTGTTAGCTAGGCTAACTATTAGGCAAAGCAATTGTAATACAACTGTTATAATAAATATTATCCTAGCTACAAGTCTACAACTGCTAAGTCTGCTATGCCTAATAGTTAGCCTAGCTAACAGTACAATCTAAAAATAGTAACTCTCTTTTTCTTATTTTATCCAATGATGAGAAAACCCTAACGAGCCTGAGGCTAGTCGGTTCTCAAATCTTTTTTATTTCTCAACAATAATGACTGTATTTCAAGAATGTAGTCTACGTTTGTTAATATCTTTTCTTCATAACATGATGACTACAATAAAGACCGGAATCTTGTTGGTTTCTTCATCTAAAAATTGTGTGTGGAGGGGCTGGGGGACTGTTGAGAGTAATACAACAAAAGTGTCAAATCAGGAAATCATTCCTTAACATGTGACATCTGTGTTAAATATGAACCAATATATCTATGTACATACTTCTAAATGAGTCCGGCTAATATAACATTAGTGTTATATGATACTAACTTGAAAATCAATTAAATAGACTTTAAAAGACTAATCCAAACCGTTCAAACCGATTTACTTTATGAGTGATGTGTTTAGATATAATTTTTTTTATATTTTTCAGTTATTTTAGTATCAAATCAAGCGGTAAAAATATTGAAAAATGAATATATTAAAATTAACTTAAAAACTCATACATTTGACCGCTTGACTTGATACTAAATAAATTCGTAAAATTATAAATTTTGATTTAAACACAATTAATGAAGTAGATCGGTTTGAACGGTTTGGATTTACCGTTTGAAGTCGATTTGATTGGTTTTGGAATTTGTGTTATATAAGCTGAAATGACACTGATGTTATACTAGCCAAACTCTACATGAATATATTGGTTCATATATACCCATGTACATAGATATATTGGTTCATATATTCATCAGGAATGTCACACAAATCAAGTTAAGCATCGTTTAGTATTGGAAATTATGATATTTAGGAATAGATATGGAGGTACAAACAAGCTGACCTGTTTGTTAGTTATAAAGAGACCAAGTTGTATAATAGTATTAAAAGAGATGAATTTACCAAGGAGAAGGTTAGGCAATAACCTCGAGAGAACACATCAAAGGATGAGTTTGATGAGGACTTTAATCCACGTGCTGCTTATGGTAAGTATCTCGATCGGCTAAAGCACTAGAGCCCAGACGAACCCAAAATTCATTGATAAATGTCAACTTGTATCAAAAGAACAAACAAATACAATATATAAAAAAAAGAGAACAAATTAAGTTGTCATCTTTGTTATACTGAAAGTTTTGATCATGGTGATGCGAAGGACCAAGTGATATAAGCTGCGTCATTAATTCTTTCTGGTAAATTTCTTATCAGACCCTAGGGACCCTAGGAAACCAAAATAATCCAAAAATAAATGTCCATCATGTTCCAGCTAATAAGTCAACATGTTTTAATTTTGTTATTGATTTTTTTTGTTCTTGGCAATGCGTAGGATCAGCTGATAATTAAGACCTCTTTGTCACTTTGTGATTGTATCCAGTCCAAATTTAGAAACCACAAGAAACTATGTGCAAGAGGAGGTTGATTTATTTGCTGATGCTACCTTACAATTGGCTGCAATTTAACTCAGAATGAACTGCAGTTTGGCTGTTTGGGTATGTTTAAGTTTTCATGGTTTTAGTTTCCCTTTATACAACTTCCAATTTTTAGAATGCTATAAGAACATGATAAATTGATTTTCCTGTTACTCCTTTTTACTTCTGAGATCTTTCAACCAAATAGAAAAAGGAAAGAAAATAATGAAACTCTCAAACATGGATAATGAACAGTACCTTTTTAACCGAGTCATATGCCTCTAATATTAAAATTAATATAATTTACTTGGATGTTGCAAAATAGCTTGGCTGAGTGTTGAATCCTTTTTATCAATTACACTTTCTTCACTGCACAAAAAAGAATATATCAAGTTTCTTTTCTTAGTGTCTTACTATTCTATAAACATAGAGCAAAATCAATAATACAAACAACTCAACAATATATGTTTCGATCGATGGATTCACGGCTCAAGGATTCAGCCCACATCCCTGACTTAACCTGAGGGTAGCATCCTTTGTTTTGGGCTTTTCATTTCTTTCAGTGCTTGATGTAAAGGCACCAAATTGAAAGTCGATTTCAGCTCTCTATTCATATCAGTTTTTTTTTTTTTTTTTTTTTTTTTTTGAAGAAAAGCCCTTAGGCATTTGCGCGTGTCAGATTCGTTGAATAGAATTGCAGCAGAAGTGTCAAAACTGCTGTCAACTTTGTTACAAGAAATGGAGGAATTAAGCTTTGCTTCACAAGATATATTTGCAAAGAGATTTTATGGAGATTATCTTTTTTGCCTTGCGATCTTAAAGAGTTTTGAGTTTTGACAGAATATTTTTAGTTTCGTTCTTCCCATTAAGTCGGTGCACTGTTTATTCATTATATCTCATATTTATGTCCATCTTTCATTATTCATGAACCTAAATATATATCATGCTTGATATTATTTTTCTTCAATTAATATATGTATCTAAGCAAGATCAAAGCAAAACTGACTTCAAGCAACACTATCAATTGTGTAGTAAAATATTTATCTGCTTCTGTTTCTTTCAAAATCTGATGGTTTTGCTCATTTACTCTTTATATTTGCTATTGCAATTGTTTACTATATCTTCATCAAATTCATTGTTATTGTTTACTATAAAATTTAATATAATTATGGTTGTTGTATCCGGATGTCTTTTCTTGATTGTTATCCATCTTATTGAGAAGATTATCAGCAATTTATCTATAATCATTTTTTAAATTGGTTGCATTTTCCAGCACCAACCCCTATATAGTGTTTGCTGATTCGTTATCTCATATTTTCATCACAAGCTTACCTACCTCTACCATGACGTCTCATCTCTGTTTCACCTTCAATTAATTGGTACCTTCTGCCTAATCTATTGTTTTTCCAAATAAAGGATATGGCTTGTTCTGCACTCGATGGTTGATCAATCTATATTACTCGTTGGTATTAGAGATATTCAAAAACTATGGCACCAACTATATATAGTTCGTAAGTTTAAATAAATAAATAAATAAGCATAACAAAATACGGGTCAGTATTTTGACATGTAATTGATAAAGTAACAACTACAAATTGCCAACTAATTAAATTGAGTAGAACTAGAGTGTTTTCAAGTTCATCAAGCTTTTGTGTTAATTTAATTCTAAATTCTATTGAATTGACTTTAAACAACGAATTTAATTGTTGAAATCCATCTATCTTTCGAGTGTCTACATACAAAAATTTTAAACTTTAAAATTAATTTAGTATAAAGTCAAGCATTCAAAATTAGAAAGTTTATAAATAAATTTTAATGCATTTATTAATGTTTATTATCACTACATGATTTTATGCAAAATTAATTTGAAATTTTAATTTTTTTGCATGCAAACGCATCACTTATAAAGTAAATAAATTTTAACAGTTTTAATTCGTCATTTAAAACTAATTCAATAAATTTTAAAATAAATAAATAAAAGTTAATAACTTAAGAACATTCTAGTTCTATTCAACTAAATTATTACAAAGTGTATATAATATACTAAATTAGCTAGTCGGCATATGCAACTTTTTGGTTGGTCTTGTCGGGAACAAAAATAAAAAGAAAATAGTGATTCTGATGTGGATTCTTTTGTACGAATGTGCGACGGTTGAGACTTCAGAATTACAATAATGATTGCAAATAAATAAAAAATCTAACAACCCAAAACGAAATTTTTTTTTTCTTCTCTCTCTAGGCTGTCACCATCAATGTAAAGTCAAGCTATGTTTGCTAAATGCTAAGTATGGTCTATATAGACCATTTTCTTCTCGATAGATTTTATCATTAAATTTTTGCTATTATCAAGTCGAAGGCAATTGCCTAAATATTTAACAGTTTGCGCCATTGCATCTCTTAATTATTACTCGGACAAATTTTATTTTGAATTCGATATTACCAATTGTTAGCAATGTTTGCGGTTCATTATTTTGGAGAAGAAAAAAACATCATTTGATATTCTTATTCCATGATCCATCCACATCATCTAAAAAGTGCATGTTTAACCTATACGTAAAAAGTGATATTTTTAGTCTTCCATTATACACATGTCATGTGTTATAAAAAATTATAAAATGGAATATTTAATATGTCTAAATGACAATAAAAATGACAAAAATAAAAAATTGTGATTAATCTTATGTTAAAGGTTGATGTTGAAAAATGGCATGATATCACACTAGAGAATTTGACTAGTATAACATCAGTGTCATTTCAACTTATATAACACTAACTTTAAAACCTATCAAATCGACTTCAAACGGTGAATCCAAACCGATCTACTTCATTAGTTGTGTATTTACATGCAAAATTTATAATTTTTTGAATTTATTTAGTATTAAGTCAAGCGGTCAAAAGTGTGATTTTTTAAGTTAATTTTAATACATTAATTTTTCAATATTTTTACCACTTGATTTGATACTAAAATAACTAGAAAATATAAAAAATTTGTATGTAAACATATCACTTGTAATGTAAATCGGTTTGAATTAGTCGTTCAAAGTCAATTTAATAGTTTTTTAGAGTTGGTGTTATATAGGCTGAAATGACACTGATATTATACTAGCCAAACTCCACACTAATAAGTAACGAGTTCATGGAGAAAGTAACTTGAGCAATTTGATGAGATATATAATGTCATATCTATGTGATTTGCATGATTCTTAGCACTTGGCCATAATTGCCCAAATTCATATAAGCATAAAGCAAGTTAATTAAGCCGCCTTAGATTGTACAATTCAAAATTTTAACAAATTAATATATTGCACTATTTGGCATTTGGATATAATAATAACGAGTCCGGCTATTATGATATTAGTGTCATATGACACTAATTTCAAAATTGATTGAATAGACTTCAAACAGTTAATTCAAACTGTTCAAACCGATTTACTTTATGAGTGATGTGTTTACTGTTGGGGTTTCACGATGCTAATCGGAACCCATTTAGGCTTAAGGTGCGGAATGACCGTAGAACAAAAATTTCTACGGCCAACTTAAGTTCAGGATTAAACGGGGTATGTCAGGAAACTTTCCAAAGCGGTCCACCTTCAATATTCCTTTGACATCAAAACCCAATTTAATCCTTTTACATATCTACTCCATGATTAATTTCTAAAACTTTAATCTACTTACCAATTAAATAGATTAATATAACATATTTATACCTTGTTTCCAAATCACAGTTGGAATGCAGACCGAGCGAGAAGAGCGACATCGGGAATGACTCGTCTCGGAGCATCAGACTTCTGATGCCTCTATCGGTTATCCACCAGGACTAACTAGAGAGCGATTTATTTCTTTTGCCAGAAATACTATAAATTGCAGAATTCTGCAAAAACACTATTCATGGGGAAAGGACGAAAACCCGTAAACACGAATTTTCGGTTACTTAGTTTTATCAATGAGCAAAACTGACATACTGTGAAATTCGATAAAATACTATTTATCGATCCCGTAAATATACTCCACAACAACTCGCAAGATTATACGTCAACTACGTATAATTTTCTTTTCTCAACCGAAACACTATTTGGGAGAGAAACCGAGAAAGAGAGAAAATACCGATTCGATTTTGCACGAAACGATACGTGTGAATTAGTGATTTTTCTCTCTACCCCTCCACCCCTATTTATAGGGTTTAGGGTCAGTTGCCAAAAGACCAAAATGCCCTCCAAGTTCGGCCTATTTACAAGATATGTCATTGAATGGATAAGGATGATATGTCATGTGGATAAGATCGATGACGTGTCATTTGAATAGGATCGATGACATGTCATGCGGATAAGGACGAATTTGAAAAGACCTGAATGCCCTCGGCCGAACACAAATAATGTTCGTATAATTATTCTAAACAATTATATATATTTTTTCTGCGGTTGTTTGTTTCGGTATCGATGACATGTCATGCGGATAATGACGAATCTAAAAAGACCCAAATACAAATAATATTCGTATAATTATTCTGAATAATTATATATATTTTTCTTGCGATTGTTGTTTCGGTAATTTATACAACGTGTCCTGCACATTTATAAATTAACCAATATTTTTGCTTGTTATTTTTACATAACATTTATAATTTAATTATAACACGTATAATTAATTATAACCATCTTACTATTGATAATAACCAATTTATAATCAATCACAATAAGATTCTCCGATTAACTCCTATATGGTGTGACCCAATAGGATCTGTGTTATGTTGGTAAATAGAATTAAAACTGTTTTAACTTCTATAATCATGGGTGGCGTCTGGCAACACATCATGACCATCCAATTACACAGATGATACTGTATTGTACAATATCACGATCCAGTAAACAATTTACTTGTGTCTATTCTTTTGTCTCATAGTTATTATATTAGTTTCAAGGTAGATGTGTGTCATCCTTACTAACTGAATCTTTTCTTGATCTTGAGTAGATTATCAAATATAATTATTCTTGTAATTATACCGCTAGCAGATAATCTTACTCTATCAAGGGGCCCAGTGATGCTATAGCTCGTATAAAATACGAGGGACAAATAGTACTTTTGGTAGACTATCACTTCCTCAGCTAAGTTATACATATGGGAATGCTACCGTTATGACTGTTTTTTTACGGACAGCGGTGGATAACAATCACACATACATATTTCTCAGTGGAAACAATAAATACCTCATACTGTAGAACGTGACACTGAATGAAAACATAAATGACACGAACACAATTCTATTTAATGTTTCATTCGGGGTCTATCAAATATCATGTTCCTAGAACATGTATCTATGTGATTAAAATGACATCTCGTATCAGGTGGTTTGTAAAACTTAACCATCTTTTAATCCACATACTAACCTTATCGCGGTAATTAGTGTTCTGCTAATTACCTTGGTCAGTGACTTTTTAAGAGTATATATCATCTATATTATGGAGTTTCACAATTTTAGTCATGAACTCGAAATGATCCATAAATTCAATAATACTCAAGGTAACAAAATGATATATAAATAAACATTTAATTCATGAACAAAGCTTTATGATAATTTATTGTATTATTGACTTCTAGATTATTACAAACTAACATTTACATGCAATTTTTTTTTATATTTTCGAGTTATTTTAGTATCAAGTCAAGCGGTAAAAATGTTGAAAAATGAATGTATTGAAATTAACTTAAAAAGTCATTCATTTGACTGCTTGACTTGATACTAAATAAATTTGAAAATTTATAAATGTGTATGCAAATGGACAACTAATGAAGTAGATCGGTATGAACGGTTTAGATTCACCATTTGAAGTTGATTTGATAAATTTTGAAGTTAGTGTTATATAGACTTAAATGACACTAATGTTATACTAGTCATACTCAATAATAATTAGATGTTAGTTCTTATACTTGCCTTGAAATTAAATTAATCCTAAGGGAGTCCTCGTTAATTAAAATTTTCAGAAGTTCATAGAATTGATAACTATCTACTTCTTTCAAATTGGATTTGGGAAGAAAGCAATTAAAATTTTGTGCAGATAGGCATTTAATCAGCTCAAGCGTATGCTTCTTTCTTTTTGTTTGATGATTGCACAAAATGTTGATGTATTTGTCATTGCCATGTACGAATTAAATAATCCATACTAAAATTAATATACGAATTAAATAATAATTAAAATATTTTTCAAGTCATCCATACTAAAATCAATATACGATTGAACAATTTTTACGGATTTTACTAACAATTAACAGAATTTCTGAATTAGATGTGAATATGCACATTTTATACTCAAAACTATCCATAAAATTACTATTTTTTGTGTTTCTTTCTTAAAATAGTAACATATTAATATAATATTTGCTTCATATATAAAAGTCAAATTATATCTCGTTTTGTTCGTTAAAAAATTTGGATCTCACAGACTTATTTTTGTATTTTTTTTATTATTTTGTCATGCAAATAATATATAAAAACATATTAAGCATTGCAGTGACTTTTTATATAAATTCTTTGGATTCCATATACGGGGCAATTGATAGAAGTATAGTAAAAGATATTTATGAAAATGATTCACATCCCAACATCATCTGATCAAAATTGGATAGTTATCTGAATAATAAATAACCCAACAACTTGGTCATAAATTATTTTGACGATTTCAAAAGAAGTATTTGAAAAGCCATCTCTATTTTATCAGGAAAAAATGAGCCGATCAAGATGTAGCAGATAATTCCATATGTCAGATTTTTCGATATCATACAACGAATTTCTTAATTTTTATTTTAGTCACCGGACAAAGCCTCATTTTTCCGGTTATTTAGTCACCGGATTAATTTTCTGGATCCTAAATAATCGGAAAAAGAGGCTTTGTTCAGTTATTTAGTCACTGAAAGAGACAGAAATCAAAATCTCACAAAAAAATTAGGCATATTGCATAATTTTATAATATTTTTGGGTATAAATAAAAATTTTGAAACTTTGGAGCTGTACTGTTTTTAGACGATGCTCCAGAACATATTATTTTTCTTTTTTTTGTGAACTGAATTTTCTCCAAGGTGTAAGGAGCTTGTTTTTAAACGATTCTGTATGACATTTTTTTTTTTTTAGGGTTCAATTTTCTCTGAGGTGTAAGGAGTTTAGACGAATCTCTATAACATATTACTATTATGAGTAAAACTAATATACACTTAAGTGTACCGTACACTTAATTCTAGGACCGTACGATTTTTTTAAAAGTCGTGTAGATTCTTTAAAAGTCGTGCAGCGCGAATCTCAAAGCTAATCATAGGGTCCTAGAGTTAAGTGTATGGTTCAATCGGTACACTTAAGTGTATATTAGATTGACTCTATTATTATTTTTTATTTGTAGATTGGAATTTTAAGACATGGACTGTTGCCATTCAAAAGATATTTTTCAATTTTTACAGGATTTCTTTTGAAACCCTGTAAAACTTGAAAATAAAATTTATGACTCTGTTAGTATGTATATATATCCAAACGTACCGTTAAAAAAATATCACAAAAAAATTCCCGTCTGTTATAATATTAGTTATCATTTTTATCATTTGTAATGTTGAAGGAATCATGTCAAGTCTAAATTATTAAAAAATACTTTTTATATAAAAAATTACAGTTTTGCAACTTAATATTTACACTGAGAATGACTGAAAGTCTTTTAACTTTCGACTTGTGCTAAAAAAGATATTTTCAACGTTGATAACTCTAGTTTTGTTAATTAATGCTGAAATTTAGTATATTTGGTCAAATTATTATTATTTTTTTGATAGCCTGACAATTAGAGATGTATAAAAGTCATATAGTAATTGTATACATCATGACAAAGCACAACACGTATGTTGATCACGTGCCGTAATTTATGTTTATATATAAGAAAACGCTAATATACTACGTGAAGCATAGATGGCCTCTATGCAACAGCTCAATATTTGAGTTTTTAAAATCCTAACGGTCGATCCAACCGTTCAACATGATCTCCATATGAATATGTAATTGCAAATCAAATTATATATTTTTTTAAAAATTTTACTATTTTTTTAGATAGGTAAAAAATTACTTGATTTGAAAATTTTGTACTATTGAGATCAAGTGATTTTCTACCTATCTAAAAGAATAAAATATAAAATTTGGTTTTCAAGTACATATTCACATAAAGATCATGCTGAATGGTTTAGATCAACCGTAAAAATTTTAAAAATTCAAATATTAAGTCATTACATGAAGACTCTTTATACTACGCGTAGCAACGTAGCCAACTCCTTTTATGTATTTTAATGTACAAAATAAAATTAAAAAACTGACATTAAACAATAAAAACAATTTCGTCCTGAATGGTATGAATGGAATCATAGTTACTTTTTTAAAGCGTTTATTGGCGCCATCAATGCTGATTCTTGACCCCCTACAAAAGAAAAAGGAAAAAAAGCAGGTGAACTGGTGGAAGTTTTGCATCTTATTATGATATGTTTTTAGTGTTTTCTTAAAAAGAATCTTATTTCAAGTTTTTAACAGGGTAGCTTTACAAAATGCTCCTTGATTCCGTATGATTTTTTGTGGGAACTGTGAAGCAATGCGTTCACGAGCAGTCACATCAAACACAGGAACGTGAGGCTCCAGGAGGCGCGGCGACTAGACTACACCAACTTGCACACAATAATAGGACGAATGACATCCATACACGTGTCGATATTTGAGTGGAGATCTTTCTGCTTCCATTTCCTACACGCGACTTGTACAAATTGGACGTTGCAACCGCCCCAGCTCTTAAAAAAGGAATAATTTTCTATTTATTATAGAATCTTCTTTAATTTTCTATTTACCTCTATACTCTTTATTATATCTAATATACTTTTTATCTCTATTAATAATTTTTTATTTAGTTATACAATTAATTATTTATAATTTAAGTACATCAGAATTTGTATTTTTCAATTATACCCTTCTCTTAACTCTTACATCTTTTATTCCTTTCTCTACATCATCATCTTCTCTACGCTGAAGGAAAGAAACGATGGGTTGCGCGACGCAACGATACTGATGTAGATTTTGGTGACATCGGCTTGTCTAAAAAATTGAAGTACGACATGAGGTTTCTCTGGGACTTGAGGTGAGACGGGTACCTAGATGACCGAGTTACTTGATTAGTGGAGAGATGCATGATTGGATGAAGTAATTAGATATATTTAAGTATCTAGAGACAAGTAAGAAATTAGAGAAGTCTACAGAAATATATAAAAATCAACCCTATAAAAAATTAAAGAAAGTTGGAGGAATCAACCGCCCCACGGAGAATCACTGTGGACCCTACAAGATGAGAAATCACAGAATCGACATGGAGCAATGATTTGCCCAGTGATCGTCGTTGTGGGACCCATTATCAGAGGAACATTGTAGGGAGCGGAGCGGTATCGATGATTAGGTGTTTGTTAAATTTGGGCCGAAATTAGGCTTAAGTATCGACAAACGAGGAGATTTTTAGAGGAAAGCAAAAGTTCACAAGGACGGACTTTTTGCCAACCCTATTTGTACCCAATAGTTTATAAGAGATGCATTATCGAAGCATGACAAAAGATCAAGAAAAAATAATAATAAAAAAACAGACTTCAAATACCATTTGTTTACATATTTTTAAATAAAATATCATTTGCATGTTGAATCTCTTATTTTTTTTTTTAAAATAGCAAATTTTTAAAGTTTTATTGTTCGTATGAAAAAGATAAAGTTTAATTAAATATTTTTTGTATATTCTGAAATAAAACCTCACCTAACTAAGTCAAGTAATAGTAACTTGTTAATAAGTATTTGTTTATTTTGAATACATATATATACACTTTTAATTCCTATCTACAAATATTATCTTGAAGTCAAATTTCAAAGAGCAAAAATATTGGTTCTCCTAATTAACTTTATTTTTATTTGGACCCCCTTGCTTCTGATAGGAAGAGTGAATTTATAAAAGAAAATCCAAATATTTAGACTAATATAAAATTGCTAAAATTGCTTTTCTAATTTAATATGAACAAGAATTTTACTTAAATTAGTTATTTTTTTTCAAGTAATCAGGCTTACCGCTTACCATATTGAAAAAATATAAATTATATTTAAGTTTGTTGCAATTACATCATTTTGAGAAAATTAAAATCGACATAAAATGATATAAGACGTTAGGTCAGATCCTATTTGTTCTCACTAAAAAAAATTTAGATGTCATGTCACTAGAGAACTTTGTGTCGAAATATTTATTTTTACCATTCGAAAAAATAAAAGATAAAAAAAATTCACGATTTGCCTTGAATTTTATTTTGCAGTTAGAAATTAAGTAGCTGCAATTTCAAATTACGGGTTCCGTATTTTTTTGGTCAATCAAAACAAAACAATTGAAATGGTCAAAACTAGTGGAAAAAACAATAAAATTGGTGATGCAATTTCATGTTGCGCCAACTCAATTTCTTATCGCAATTTCACGTTGTGGCCATGTCAATAATAAAATTTCTCAGATTTCGTAGTTTTTTTATTTATCATTTTTATTAACAGTAAAAATATAAATTTGGGGACTTTGTGCAGCAATTGTTTACCCTATTCTACTTGTTTGGAGTTATTTCGGAGATTGATTTTGGAGATCAATAACCTACAAACCATTCCAGCATATTAACCTCTGGTGCTTAGCGAGTTAGCGTTCATCGTAAGCTGTAGCTCATTAATAAAAGTTATTCATTTAATTAATGATTTTACGAGGCTTTCCGCCAATGCAAATATGAAATAGTCACGGAATTTCTTTATGTGGGGCCCATAACCCAGTGTTTAAACTCCGGAATCGAAACCCACTATTAAATACAACTCATAAAATCTCCTCACCTCGTAAATATAACGCGCAGGGCTCCCAGGAATCTGAACTCGTTTACACGGAAACCATAGAGAGAGAGAGAAGAGAGGAGGCGACGGTTTAAAACAGTAAATAAATAAAAAAGGAGGGTTTTTGAAGTAAATTTGTCGGAGGAAATGAAGAACGTTGGTCTCGTCGCAACCTCTCTGATCTCCGTCGCCTGCGCCTCCGTTGCTATCAGTCAACAGAGTCGCTCTACCCGCGAGGTACATGTATTCTCTGTACTCCTTTCCCATTTCGGATTGTCTCCAGTTATTTTTTGATCGGGGATATCACGGACGTGATTATCTATTACGGAGTAATTTTGCATCTGTTCAATAGGATTTTTCCATTGTTTGGTGGAAGGGGTAAGGAAGAAACTTCTCTGTTTTGGCTGGATTTTCAAAGAACCATCTTGGCGCTTTACATCGAAACCCCTCGATAGTTATTTTTCTTGTACATCCCTTGAAAAGGACTACTTTGTTAATGCTATGATCATGTTTAAAGTATTTTTGAGCCGATATTGGCACAGGATCATTTGTGATAAATATAATATATTAATTCGTTTTGGAGATTTATTTGCTAATCTGATTTATATACTGAAATAGGTTTCGATGAGAAACGCGGGATCTGACCAGACAAGAAACAGCGAAGATAAATTCGCACCGCGATTTGATGGCTTGCGTTTCATTGAGACGCTTGTGACAGCCCATCGCTGATTTCTTCTCTGATTTTAGCATTATTGATGAAGCCTATTGCTGCAAGTTTTGTTAGGTTCTAATTTTTAGTATTTGCTAGATTCAGTACATCTCTAGTTGGAAGAAACAGATTGATATGTAGGCATGAAGTGCATTAAACTGTAATCACGAGAAAGAAACGATCTTTGATCCTGCTGTATTAATTTAAGACTCTTGATCTTGTGTCTGGTGCTTTTTTTTTAATTTCTTTTTTTTTTTCTTGTTGAGCAGACACGATTGAGAGGGCTTGTTTAGCCATGTGCTGGTAAATGGACTTAATCCAAAATTCTTAGAAAGATTTCCGAGATACAAATTCACATGAGTATGTTACTAGGTTTTTTTTTTGTGTGAGAATTTAAAATTACAAAACCCAAATTTTTTATTATGATTATTATTGTCACTAATAGTAATAAATCATGACAGCATTGGTTATGATCATCATCATAACAACAATTATGGTTATTATAATTTAATCATCATAATTATTATTTTTGAATATGTTACACTCAGGAAGGTTTTCATTTTGGTCCTGGCTTAGTTACGTAGCAAATCCCACAATTCAGTAAACGGAACAAGCAACGAGTTTGAAGCTGATTAAATTGTTTGGTAGGGAATTGGGATGCGAGATATCATGGATTGCCAGGAAAGCATGAGCTTTTAGCCGACCACATATCTCGGGTTCAAAGCTGGACATGTACCAGTGGCGTCAATCATTCCAGTCTGGCATTTATTATTTGAAAATCACAAATTTGAAGCCTTTCAATCCTATCCAAATTGATCCTGCCCGGCCCGGCCTGGAAAATGAACTTGAGCACGGAAAGTGAGCTTTCGGCTGTGGAGATCTTATAAATTTTAAAATCGTTCTCTCAGGCAAGTCGGTTTGCAATTGTTCTTGTACATGAGATTATAGATTGGGTTTGAATTAACATTATTCTAGGGAAAATTTCTATTGTAACCATACAAACTTTAGAAATAGCCTATTTTTTCGTTAAAACACTATAATATTGAAAATTCTCACAAAAATTTAACACCATCATATGAAACGGTTTCACAGAGAAAACTACGCTAATATATTTTTTTCGTAATTGTTTCTTGAAATTTGTAGGCATCTAGTCTTAACCATGCCAGGATGTGGCTAGCTCCAATTCGGTCGGTTCAATTGTTCTATGAATGCGTGGCGTAGTTTTCTCATAGAA
Source organism: Carex pumila (assembly GCA_033356055.1). NCBI lineage: Eukaryota > Viridiplantae > Streptophyta > Magnoliopsida > Poales > Cyperaceae > Carex > Carex pumila. Next base: position 187,368 of record JARJHM010000385.1, on the reverse strand, counting down.
ATTGTGTCATATTCTGGTGTTATTTAACATAATTGTTGTGAATAAAGCATACCGAGAAGAAATATTGCACTATAGATCTATTTTCATTTAGATTTTGCAACTGGTTGGTGTTTTCTCTTTTGGTAATATTTCAGGTGTTGAAAGAGGAGAAGAGCAATGTGTGCAAAAGCCGAAAGGAGAGGAAGAAAACAATCACATGAATTGGACTCCTCCATTTAAAATTAAAAAACAAATTAGTAAAGAGTTTGGCTAGAATAACAGTGTCATTTCAATATATATAACACCAACTCTAAAGTCTATCAAATCAATTTAAAATGATAAATCCAAACCGTTCAAACCCATCTGCTTCATTAGTTATGCATTTACATGCAAAATTTATAACTTTTCAAATTGATTTAGTGTCAAGTCAAGCAGTCAAATGTGTGAGTTTTTTAAGTTAATTTTAATACATTAATTTTTCAATATTTTTACCGCTCGATTTGATACTAAAATAACTCAAAAATATAAAAAAAAATTGCATGTAAACGCATCACTCGTAAAGTAAATCGGTTTGAACGGTTTGGATTAGTCGTTCGAATTCAATTTGATAGATTTTAGAATTGGTGTTATATAAGATAAAGTGACACTAATGTTAAATAAAAGATTAAATAATTAAAAAGAGATAGAAGAAATAATGTTAAGTTTTAGTGGAGATTTTGGATATTATGATGTTTGATAAAAACATTTGACTATTTGAAAAGTTTGTATTGACACATGAGAAAATTTTCCCAACTAAAATCAAGAAAGGAAGCAGAACCATGAGAAGCTTTGATAGTGTGTTCTGCAAAACACGGTTGCCACATCCTTTTGCTAATGTTCTAATGTTTATATATTGTAAGGCCATTTCAGCAAATACAACAATTATTTGTATAACTGCTACAGATCTCTATATACCCGGTATCATTACTTCGGTTTGAATATAACAAACTATTTTATAATCATTTTTTTCCTGAAAACTCCAATAAAAAGCTGAAAAGCTACTATTGCATCTGAGCTAAAAAAAAAAAAAATTAAATTAAATTAAAAAAAAAAAACAGAAAAAAATTACAGTCTAGAATTAATATAATCAGGACAACACAATGTGCACGAACAGAACTTACAGGACGACACAAAAATTAAAAGCCCTCATTTTTTTTAATAATTTGCTGAATTAATAAAATAGTGGAGTGAGGATCAACCTTTTAATCCCTCAATTTCCTACCAAATTATTTCTAACCAACATGTTGAAGCTCAATATAATAATGATAGCACACCAAAAGCACATGCACCGATTGTTCCGCCCATAACTCTCTGCCATTGCGACCTCAGCTTCATTATTTCCCCAAAAAAGAAAAGGAAGAAGAAGTTATTACCAGGGTCAACAGCACCCATCCAATGATTCAAAAGTAGCTACATTATGTGTCTGCTTAGCTATTTGGAAACATATATAGACTTTTTCTACAAACTTTTTGCTTGCTTGTTTATTTTCTCTCTTTTTTTTAGCTCTTTACTTATTTTTGGTTTGGGGGCAGGGGGTTGTTAATAAAATTAGCCTACAGTAAAGTGGAACTGAAAATGTGACAAGTCCAACTAACCGCAATGGCTCCTGATATGCTGTAGTATCCATCGTCTGGAGGACCTGAAGTCGAATTACCACCATATCCAAAACCGCCATTGGTTCCACCACCATGCATACCACTAGTAGAGTTATCCGCAGGCAGTGAATATCCTAGCGGGTACACAGGCGTCCCGTCTGGCTTAAATAAACCGTAATTCCTCTCTGACGTTGGCCCATCCTTTTGATTCTCATTGAACAATGCAAAGACATACGCACGAAGAGTCACACCAGGCCGCAAGGGTGTGCCTTTGTTCTGTGCTACTAGACGCATGACATTGCTGTTGTATTTTGCGGCATTTTCGGGACTCGCACCATGTTCATTCAAGTCACCTGCTGATGGCCAGCCTGTCTCAGATATGCGTACCTCTATTTTCTTTGCTGAATCACCACCTGTACATAGGTTGGTAAAAAGGTCATGCATGTTAGGGGTCCGTAAGTGATTTTGTAGTAAATATTTCACCATATGTCAAAGGAGGATTATTATCTTCTGCTTTGGTACCATGTTGCTCACAAATTTATAATTTAGTTAGCAATGGATTCTTAAACTGTGGGATATAAAGCACACTCTAATAACCAGTACAATTTGTTATTTTGTCATATTGTGCAATGGTCTCAGTAAATCGATACCAAACATAGTAGAGGCAGGATCCAATAACTCCAACTAGCACGAATTCAACTGAACTACGCGATAATTCTTGGAATTGAATACTTTCACTCAACCACATTTAATCTATTTGCTGACCTAAGAACAACACAAAATATTTTTGGGTCAAGTGTATGGGTCTTCACAAGTTAACAATAATATACCTGCAGCATTAATAGCATGATAAACTGCGTCCACTTGTGCAAGAAGCATGTTCGGGTATGTAAGACCAGTACCGTTATCCAAAATTCCACTATAACCGGGTTCCAAAAGAACATATTCTATATCTACATGGTTCGGCTGTGCAACATATGCAAAGTAGGGGTATGCATTGATCATAAATGGTGACCCTGTTTTGGCATGGAAGTCTAGAATTGGGCAGATCACAGGTAGTAGGTCTTTGCGAAAGTAGGTGGTTGAAGGGGGGTATGACGTGGCAAGGATAGCAAGAGAGTGGGCAGTGGTGACAGCAATGTTGCCGAGGCTACATGTGGCAAGCGCATCATGTAGACATTGCATTGCCGGGAGGAGTAAACGGGAGTATGCTGTGTTGTTACCGGTAAGAACCTGGATAAAAAAATAATTATGGTTAGAAGTTAAGACATCATATCCGTGTGAGTTAAATTTGTTTAAAGGATAATGGACGTAGGCTTTTCTTTTCTTTTTTTCTTTTCCTACGTGGAAAACAAGTTTTACAATGTTTATATGGCTTGTATAATATGATTGTTTTTATGGCATGAGCAAATTTGCTCTTTATTGTTTATTATATTGTCAAAGTATTTACTCTTTAGCTGCAAAGTGGGTGGAAACTGGAACACGAGTCTCACACGTTGTGCTTAACAAATTAAAATGCGCATCCATTTTGCACGCGTCACCAACATACGCAGTAAAATAGTGTGAAAAGATTATATTTTTATGTTTTAAATGCCTCGTCAAGATTTAATTTTTAAAGTAGACGCAATTTCAACGGCTATTTGATCGATACAAGCAGTTTAGCAGTAACGGGTGTCTAGTCCCAACTGTTGAAACAAAAGAGGCATAAACAATGTAAATTTAAATGCATCGCAAGTAGTCCAGTACACCATAAATGCAAATAAGAAAAAAACCGATGCATTTGGTGAAAATGTATAAATATAGCAAATTCTTACTTAGTCTCACCTCATTACCAACAGTAATCATGGAAATCTTGGTCGCAGGCACATACGGTTGTATATTCCCTTTAATCCACGCCATTGCCCCGTCCGGCGTGGTTACTCCCTCCACACAGCGATCCGTCAACCCGACAACCAGCTCCACACCCGTATTCGCGAAGGCACGCAAGACCGACGGGTCGGTGTCATACAACCGAACCCGCCCGATACCGAGAGAAGCGAGCAGTGTAGGTACAGCCGAGGGGGGAGGGAGGTTGTTTCCGACTCTGCCATAGTTGATTCCAACTAGAGCCGTGGGTGTGGCGTTGCATTGTGGGATCCAGGGCAGTAGAGAAAAGAAGAGGAGTGGGAGGAGGAGAGTAGGGAGGCACTGGAGTCTCCAGTGGAGTGGCATTGTTGATTATTGAGAGGCAGAGATCGTGAGGGAGAGTGGGGGAGTGGGAAGGTGAGAAATACAGCTGGTGAGCTGGGAGGTTTTGTCTGGAGGCGCTTGGGAGGAGTGAAGAGTGGAGTTGTGGTCACCGGGAGGTGAGTATGTCAGTCGTAATTTTCTCTGTTTTGTGTAAAAGCGGGTCCCAGGCTAGTTAGATGTGTGCAATATTGCCAGTAGACATGGTGTAGATGCTAATGTGAGTTCCGAGCAACTAATTTGCTTCATATTTTGGATGATATGCAAACATATGTAATTTTTTTTTTTTTTACTATTGGCAATATATAAGAAGCTCATTTTCTTGATTAATGATATATTAAATTTTATCAATATTATATATTCAAAAAAACGATCAAAAATTTGATCATTTCAATGTTCAATATTTTACTTTGTAAATCTATTTATAACTTTATGGTCACATAACAAATTTGCAAATTATTTGTAATTTTATATTTAGTATGTGTTCCCACCAAAAATAAATCATCAAATATTTAAATCTTTAGCTTGTATTTAAAGTAGTACGCTTGGTGCATGACATACTTGCCCAGCGAAGTTACAGGGTAACTCACCCTGTAACTTCTAACTTTCCGACCGTAACAGAGATAACGGAGAAACAGTTCCACAAACCAGGTCTAATCCGTACGAAACCTCCAGACGTCATCAATCTATATCCTTTGGTCAGTGAAACCTCGACCCCACCTGTGGTCCGATTGCAGTCGCTTCATTACTGATGTAACGGTTCTTTGCCTTTTGTTCGAAAATTAACCCAGTCCACGTGCCATGTACTTCTACAAATGTGGTACTGAGTGCGGACGACACTAACTAGGCGCACCATCGTACGATTATCTGTGGACTCTAATTTGTAGAAGAAAGTGGTGAGCTTGGAATCGTACTCGTTGAAAGTTGCATGCAAGCTTGACTTCACTATGAATTGTTTTGTAGAATCCATAGAAGATCTCAGGATTGGACAATTGGAAATAAGAGGCTGACGTTTCATAATTGGATGGCTGAAGCCTGAAGCTGATATGTGGGGCCCGAGTTGTGGGACTTTTTTAGTTTTTTCGTGGAATCAAGGCGTCCATAGGCCATAGGTACCTGGTTAATGGCGATATAGTATCTCAACTATCGGATTGATGCATTTTAGAGTTTCATGAAGATCCATCAGCGATTTGAGATGGATGCTTCAAAAGTTGTTAATCTAAATTAATTATTTCAGGAAATATAAAGTCCGTGCAATTTATTTTTTCAGTTTAATAATCTCAATTAGAGGGAGATGATATTACACTGTAAGATTTGTTGCCGACACAATATAATTCAAATTTTCATTTTAATTGATAAAATTGTCCTTGGTACCTCTTTTGCTCCTCTAATTAGTAAACTTTTTAATAACTATATATGTTGAGGAGGGTTCAAATGACTTCATTTTTTGTGTTTTCATCATACCTCCATTTTTAAAAACTTAAATAACTCAAAGTTTAAAACTTAAATATCAAAATAAAACTGTTAGATGTGATCTATGTTATTTTCTCTATGTGTCCATAAAAAATTATCACATTTTGATTTTGTTTTTATATGAATCAAGAAGTTGAAAAATCAACATCTAGAAATTATCACTTTTGTATACATTTTTACAAGCTCGAGGTGGCAATCAAAATAAAGTGGAAATGCCATAATTTTTCACATGTGCATAGATAAAATGATATAGTTCATATCTAATTATTTTATTTTGAATTTTAAGATTTAAATTTTGAGTTATTAAAGTTTTTAGAAATAGAGGCATGATGGAGGCACAAAAAATAAAGGCATTTGAACCCTCCTCATTTTTTAATGTACTTTCTTAAATCTTTTATCTTCTTCACATAGAAAAAAAAACGGATTAAAGCTATAAATTATTCTATTGTTATTTATCAAATTCTTAAAAAATCCTTTTTTTTGCATCTTCTCCTCTTTTCTTTTGAATCAAACTGATTTCAATAGATCACCTTCTATTATGTGAATTGAAGCATTGTTTATCTAATAAAGCACGAGTAGATTGATATCCCCTCCACCACGAGTGTGTATCCTCTGAGATATCTCAACTTTTGCGTGACCGACGTGTCCGATGCCTATTCGGGGGTGATGTACGGATCAGTATTATGTGTGCTTTGAGATTCGTGCAAAATGTATTGAAATGGTTTAGATTTTCCATAAAGTCACGCAAAGTTTGAGATATCTCGGAGGATATGAATTCCTCCACCACACCCCAAGAAACATAAAAAAAAGGTTGTATATATTTTTTTTTCTGGACAACAAAATAATTGTTCCACAATTAAAAAGTTTAATTATCACACAAATCTCCAAAATATTACAACATAACACGTGAAATCTTTGTCTAAAGAATATCTTACAAGTATTTTGCATTTCAAAAAATCCTTTTCTTACGTGTCTAATTATAGTTTTTCTTAATTTTTTGTCTAAATATACCAAATGAGCCGATTTTTTTATTAATATCCAAAAAATAAATAAAATTTAAAAAAATCCAAATCCCGAACAAATTTCAAAAACTACCCAAACCAGTTATCCAATAACCGGATTTGGGACAAATTTCCGGTTAATGGTTTCCCGGACCCAAAACAGTATATCCGGTTAACCATTAATCGAAAAGTTATATTTTCATTTTTTTAAAAAAAAAAAATACGGTTAATGGTTAACTGGACTTTTTTTTTTAAACAAAGAAATTTCTAATTTGATTATTTTTTATTAAAATATTATAAATGTTGAATATATTTCTTTGAAAATAGATGGAATACGATATAATTTGATTTATTAGAAATTCTGCAACAAATAACCCGGATGAATATTATTCAGGCTGGATTTTTCGTGACTGTAAGAAAAATTAATATATTTTTTTATATGTTATTGAAAAAAAATTAAAATGCTTAGATTCCGAGTTATTGATCCCGGTTCAAAAGTAATTTCTATATAATCCAGAAAATATTATGATTTTTCTAGTACATTTAATTTATTAAAAGTTGTATCTATTTTGAAAAAAAAACTTTAATTTATTTCATAATCGTTATTCAAAAATAATTTTCAAAATAGATACAACTTTTAATAAATTAAATATACTAGAAAGATCATAATATTGTCTAGATTACCTAGAAGTGACTTTTAAACCAGGATCAATAACTCGGAATCTAAGCATTTTTTTTCCAATAACACATAAAGAAATATATTAATTTTTCTTACAGTCGTGAAAAATCCGGCCTGAAAAATATTCATCCGGGTTATTTGTTGCAGTCTTTCTAATAAATCAAATTATATTGTATTTCATTTATTTTCAAAGAAATATATTCAACATTTCTAATATTTTAATAAAAAAATAATCAAATTAGAAATTTCTGTTTTTAAAAAAAAAAACACAAGTCCGGTTAACCATTAACTGGAATTTTTTATTTAAAAAAAATGAAAATATCACTTTTCGGTTAATGGTTAACCGGATATACTGTTTTGAGTCCGGGAAACACTTAACCGGAAATTTGTCGCAAATCTGGTTATTAGATAACCGGTTTGTGTAGTTTTTGAAATTTGTTTGGGATTAGGATATTTTTTTTTATTTTATTTATTTTTTGGATATTAATAAAAAAATCGGCCAAATGAGTTTTATTATATATAATGAATATAGTAATGAATATATCCAACGTAAAATAATTAAAAAGATCTAGTTTGAAAATAAATAATATTCATGAAAATTATATACAATTAGTATCGATAAATTTATATCAAACAAAAAGTATTTTGTCAAAATATTTTTTTATTTTCTTTAAGAAGATACTTGTGGAGTTGGCTAATATTAATGTATGTAATGATGGATTTTTAATAATATAATAAAATATTTTATTCTTGTTAAATATTTTTTTTAAAGTACGATGAATTATTAATAAGGAATATTATCAAATATTTATTTGATTTATAAAATTAAATTAAAAAAATTATACAATAATTTAGGTGAGTGGAGTAGAACTAGGGTATTCTTTTAAGTTTTAAATAATGCATACACCAAATTCTTTTGTTAATTTAATTCTAAAATTTAACGGATTAGTTTTAAGCTACAAATTAAATCATTAAAATCAGTGTTGTAAATAACGGTATACGGTCGTCGGACGGACGGGGTACGACCGAGTGATTAATTGGTATGCAGTTGATTAATCGGAATTATGCAAACAATTTAACGTTTTTATTAAATTTTTGTGTATATATCATAATTTATTTAAACTCATTAAACTTTTCAAATAAACTTAATTTAACTTAGTTCCATTATTATAACATTACACTACGTTTATTTTTTTTAAGACGTAAGCATTTTACATGTGTAAGTGACACAATTATTTAATGAAAAAATAAATTCACGAATTGAACTTTTTCAACTACTAATAACATATTATTTGAAAAAAAAATGAAACATTCCGACATAAAATCACTAAATTTAGTTTTATAAATGAATATGTCGTACTAATTGAAAAATATATGGTATATAAATAACAGAAGAATTAAGAAGAATTAATCAATTTCAAAATAAGTAAGAAAAAAAAACATATATAAAAAAATATTGGATTTATGTCCAAGCATAAATAAAACTACAATATATGATTTATAAAACATATTATCACATACTATCACAGAAAAAAATCAATGTGAAAAATAAATATTTACTAGAATAAATTGGAATAAACATAAATAAAAAGGAATAATTGGGAATAAATAGACGATTAAACGGTAAAATGGCCGATTAATTAAAAAAAAATGGTCGATCAATCGTTTTCATCTGCAAACAAGCATCCGTTAAGTGTATTCGTAACGGTTTGACCGCCATTAACAATTAAATAGCTGTTAAGACCTTTTTTTTACAACAATGGTTAAAATTGATCTACCTTATGAGTGATGTGTCTACCTATTAAAATTTTAAACCTTTGAATTAATTGTGTACAAAGTTAAGTGGTAAAAAAATGAATACATTAAATCAATTTATAGACTTTCTAATTTTGATTGTTTAATTTTATATGAAATTAATCTTAAAATATAAAATTTCATATGCATACGCATCACTCGCAAGATAGATTGAACTCAACAATTTAAATTTATCATTTAAAATTAATTTGATATATTTTAAAGTTAAGTTCACAAAGAGATTTAATAAACTTAAAAACATCATAAAAACTCGTAACAACATTAATTCTTTTAATTAGACTATTCCTTTTAATAAAGTAACCATCTGTTTAAATTACTCAGAAATCCGCCTCAGACTTTATTGATGATTCATCGTTTTCGGCAAATTTTGGCATAACATGCATGTTAAAAGATGCATTTTTTTTGTATAATATGCTGTGTTTTAAAATGAAGCTGCACGGACCATATATGCTTATGCAGTGGTTTTTTACATACATAATCTCATTCAGTCAAGTTCGTACAGTTTTGAATATACAGACACATATATAGTTCATGCAGACTTGAAAAAAGTCTAAAAATTATATTGCGATAAAGAAAATTAGAATCTATAACCTTTATAATATGATAAATAACATAAACCACTAAACTAAACAAGTTTTTAGATATGGAGTAGTTTTATTTTATCTATATTTTTTTAATAAAGCATAGTTAAACTGCATATGTATATTTACATATAAATTCACATATGCAGCAATGACCTTCCGCATGTATAAATAAAACCGCATTTAAAACACTGATGATACACAAATAAAACATCCATTTTTTTTTACTGTAGTCTGGTGAGGTTTGAATAGAAAGCAATTCAGATCGTCTTTTTCTTTTCTTTTTTGGCTTTCATCATGATGTACGTACATAACATAATCGTTCATTTGACTCTTTTCTGACGAAGTCATTTTCAAAATATAAACAAACACATCAGAATTAAATAAAAATTGGGACCATTGAGAAAAAAAAACACCATGTTGTTTCCATTCCAATGGACCTAATAGCATCATCTTTCGCTCTCATCTTACTTCTATTTTATTGTATTATCTTCAAATCAGCAAATTCTTTGAATTAAGTGGCCACGGATGCGTCCTTGTGTGCCTCGTGAAATTTGCATCTCACCTGTTGTAGCAATAAATGAAATGAAACCCAGATCATTAAAAATTTCCTTTTTACATCTCACCTGAAATGGCCACGGATGCGTCCTTATGTGCCTCGTGAAATTTGAATTAATCTTGTGTTTCTGAAATTTGCATATTGCTTACTACCTAATCCCTCTGATAGTGACGAATTAATTGCTTTCTATATCATACTGACATTCTTAAGAAAAAAAAATTAATCCGATATAACTTTTTCTTAAAACAAAAAGTTTCTGATTCATTTTTATAATTGTGATTTGTGACTCCAGAGCAGGGAGTATTCCCTGAACAAGCCTGTCATGGACAAACAAAAAGAAAATTCTGTGCTTGCGAACTTATTTCTTGTTTTCAAACTTCTATTGATTGATTCGGAAATTATTGTCAAAATTAGTGTTGTAAATAACGGTATGCGGTCATCGGACGGATGGAATACTGTCAAACGATTAATCGGAATTATGCGGACAATTTAACGTTTTTATTTAATTTATGTATATATATCATAATTTATTTAACTCATCAAAATTATCAAATTAACTTAATTTAACTTAGTTTCATTATTGTAACATGACACTGCGTGTATTTTTTTCTTATTGCATATGCACTTTAAATATGTAAGTAACATATATATTTAATGAAAAAATAAATTAAAGAATTAATTTTTTTCAAATACTAATAACATATTATTTAAAGAAATGAAACATCATAACATGAAATCACTAAATTTAGTTTATGATAACAACTTAGTTTCATAAATCAATATGTTGTACTAATTAAAAAAATATATATTAGTAATTAGTAAAAAAAATATATAATATATAAATAATAGAAGAATTAATTAATTTCAAAGTAATAAGAAAAAACATATATAACAAAATATTGAATGTATATCCAAACACAAATAAAACTACAATACATGATTTATAAAATTTATTATCACACACTATCATAAAAAAAAAAAGATCAATGTGAAAAATAAATATATATTGGAATAAACTAGAATAAACAAAAATAAATAGGAATAAACAATAAAACGGCCAGTTAATCGCTTTCATCCGCAAACATGCCTCCATTAAGTTTAATCGTAACGGTTTGACCACCGTTAATGATTAAACGGCCGTTAAAATCTTTTTTACAACACTGATCAAAATGACTAAATATATGCATTATTAAGAGGATTCTATATTTCTATCCCTACATATTATCCATACAATTAACTTCAATAAATATTGAATTATTTTATAAAGAGTAATGTTAAAACGTCTCGTTATTTCTGTATCCTAATTATATCCCACATTTTTATTTTCAAGTCAAAATAATTAATCCAAATCACTAAGTATGATCTTCATACTGTAAGGATTTCATGTGTATGCATATGGTGAGAATTAAAAAAAATTTCAATCACCACAAGAAACTTCTTAATAGTTTATATGACAATAACAAACAAGGAACTTCTTAATAGTTTCATTAAGCACCTAATGTGTACTAAATAAAAATAAATAAATTTATTTATTTCTTATACAAGATGAGATAATAATTTATACCTAAAGAGATTGTCAAATCTCTTGTTAGAGGGAAATTGATTTCCCTTCTAGATCTCTTGGAACCGCTGTTCTCTTGGAAGCACCTCTTGGTTCACCTTGAACCTAAACAACGAACTACCACACCTCTTAGATAGATGGATGTGAAGTTCAAGTCTTAGATACAACCACCTCTTGATCTTTAAATCAACAAACTATTTGATTTCTTGGTGGCTAAACCTAACAAGAGAAGATGAGAGAGCAAGCTTCTCAACTTTTGGTCAAGGAGAAAGGAAAAACGTGGCTGCTCAAAGGGGCTAATTTTGGCAAGTGTTATAGGCAGAAAATTAGCATATTTTTCTCCAAAATGAGCCCCCTTAAATAGGCAAGGGTTAGGGCAACCCTTTGTGTAAGGTTTGAATCAATTACACAAATGCCACTAGCCTTGTTTAGCTATTTCATGCTCTCTTTAATCTCATCTTATGGTTGGTTCAATAAATTAATTTATGAACAAATAATATTATTCATATTATTCTATTATACAATATTTATATTATTCTTATAATGTATTCAAACATTATACCAAATAATATTTGCATAACTTCATAAATTTATTTATGGTCTAAGCATGTCATATTATGACATTTTATTTTAGCATTTCATCACATGTATTTTATCTTATACATCATTATGAAATGTAAAATACTTGTTGTTTCTCTTCAGTTGGTGTGACCATATAGAGGATCTATGTCATCTTGGCAATAATATAAAACTTTATATTATTGACTATAAGAGGTTCTATCATTACATTATAGTTATCCAAACGACATAGTAATCATTTACTCAATCCACTAATTTTGTGTCTATCATTGTCACATGATATTATGAATAATATGCAAAATAGGATCGTGTCATTTTTGCATTATATTCGTTTTCTTGGTCTCTCAAGTGAATTATAATTATAACTACATCAGTTATATTGCATGCGATATAATTCCACTTTATCAAGGGGCCCAGTAATATCATAACTCAAATTGAGGGACAATGATAATATTAACATATAGATTTCTCCCGCACAAGTTGTACATAACGAACTGCTATTTTATTCCTATCATAAGATAGTATTTAAATAACAATCACATTATATGCTTCTCATGTGAAAAACCTACACATCTCATATCTAAGATTCTAAAGACACAATAGAAACATTAATGACACAAAACACAATCCATATAATGTTCCATTCATTTAGGTCATATTCAATATATAAAATACACATTTTATATATTCATGTAATTAAATGATAATCCTTTATCAACATTTATAGAACTTCAATGTACTTTAATCTGCATGACAATCTTTCTCGGTAATTAATGTTCCTCCTTAATTACCACGATTGTGAACTTATTTAGTGATTAAATGTTTCTCATCTTAGGAGTTTTATGATTCAAGACCAAGAACATCTTCTTGAATATTTTCAAAGATATAACATATAAATCTTAAGGAACAAGAATAATAATATTCGTAATAAAATCATGAACAACACATAAATTATTATTAAAAGATAACTTTCAAAACACACATCCTTCACATACAAAAATTTGCTTGGAGACTAAATTTTATAATTTTATAATATTTTTCTTTCCTTTTTAGATAGATACAAAATTACTATTCTCAAAAAACTCTGAACTACAAAAAATCAGTGATTTTGTGTTTATTTGAAGTTAGTAAAAAGAATTGAAAAAAATATATAAAATTTAGTTTTAAAACATATTTTAATATAAAAATCATATTAAACAGTTAATAAGTTAATATCAATTATTTAAATTTTAAAAACAAAAATAATAATACGGTATGTTATTGAAGCACGCTAGCAATGAGATTCTTTAACCCTATTACTTTGTAAATTATCGGCGCGTTTATGTTTGTCTTTACGTGCACACAATAACACGCCAGTCTTGTTAAAAGACTTCTCCATTTAAAAATATCCTCGTCCGTCTTTGTAGCGCTGTACGTATTATGACCGCGTATTGCTAAATGAACTCGGATCAAGATCCAAAAACGACCTTAGTTGACTTTTTTCAGGTACATTTGACCCGCGTTCAGAATTGAGAAAACTGATCTCCTCTGCATGAACTCAAAAAGGAATCTAATGAATCTGAACCGTCTGATTTTAAACGGAATTAATCTGATCACTGCTAATGATATAGGAGGCCTTTAATGTTAGTGTGGATTCAGTTTGCACGAATCTTAAAGTAGATCGAATGGTCAATATTCATTAAATAAAAAGATTCTCTTTTGAGGTGATGCAGAGATACGAATTCTCAAAATTTGACCAACTCCGTTGCGTGGCATATTTGACCAAGTACTGCGATTTTTGTGTTTGCAACCAAAGAACAAGACGTTACCGAGAAAAAGGTCAAAAACTGGAAAGAGAAATATAATAAAAAATAATAATTAGGAGAGTGCTATTTGAATATTTTTTATTATTATTCAGATATCCAAGAATATTATTTCTCTTCTATATCAACTTTGTCATTAATATTTCTTTCAATTATTATTTTAAATTAAGTTACGCTAGTGATAAAGAAAATATTTCACATATTACTAATGTAGTCTGATCTTATATATTGATGAAAATTGTAAATAAAAAATGCAATTTTTTTTTGGCTGACCCGTATAATCATTATTACAATATAAAACACGTTTCTTTATCTTAAAAAAATTATATATCAGCGTGAACAACTGAACATACAATCTCCATAAAAATGGTATTATCTATTAGAATTCTGAAATAGGAATACTTACAAAAATATAAAACGTTAATTAACTTCTTAGTCAGTCAATAAAAACACATGATTTTTAACGCGAGAGATTATGAATTCGAAATTTAAATGAAAAAAATATCTCTATTATAACAATAAGAGTATTAAATAGTTGAGTGGCTATCCGATCTTCACTTAAAAAAAATACTCACATTGAAACTTACAAAATTTGACCATTTTTATTTATCAAATGGAGAAGAATTGTGTATACATAAAATATAGGTCATAACTTAAGATAGGAAAGCATTTACATATATTTCAATTACTAATTAAGAAAATTTCTATCAACTATTAAAAATATATAATTTAGACATTCAAAATAGTTGATTCATGTCATTTATACGTAAAATAGAGTTTGGATCGCTGAAAATAGTTCAACCTAGATAAAATGAACGAAATCGCAAGTTTCTGATTTTGCCTCTTCTAGGGAGAAGCGTATCCTCTAAAATTTTTTTTCTACAAAACTATGTAAAATTTTTAATCTGATTTATTTATTTCAAATCAGATGAAACAGATCAAATCTTATCTGAATTAAAAAAAAATTAAAATTTACAAAACTATTAATCGAATCCGTTCAATTTTCGAACCAACTTAAAAAAATCCACACACGTCCGCGCGAAAAACTTTGCAGACGATACTATTCCCTTCTAGGGTACTACGAGTCATCTAGAAGGTCCGGAACGGGTATCTAAACGCCGGGGCCAAAAGCCGATTGATCTTCCCTCTTGATTCATTCCTCCCTAGTCCCTTCCTTGCATCTCTGTTGTCTATTTCCCTGAGACCACCTCCTCCGCACGCTTTCTTTCCTCTCCTCTCCTCTCCTCTCCGTTAAAGCGATTCAAATCGCCGCTCTCTCTCTCGCGCGCGATCGAATCTGGTGAAATCAACATGACGATTCCTAACTCGGAGGGGTTCCTCTCCGCGGCCAGTTGCTTGCCCTGCACTCCTGAGGAGGAGAAGGAGATCGTCGTCGGCCTGATCAAGGAGGGGGATTCTAACATGAAGGATGGCGATCTGTATTACCTAATATCTCACAGGTCAATTTCTTGGATTCTTTAGATCTTTTTTATTCATTTGAGGTGCGAATCATGGTTATTAGCTCGTATCGATTAATGCCCCTGGTTTAATAACTTTTGGTCTCGTTATGTTAAATTTTGGAGGGAAAAAATTAATACTTATGGCATTTCCACTGGAAAATTCCGATTCCCGAACATATCATGAATTGTAGGTTACTGACATTATCTTTACCTGATTTTCAGTTTCTGAACCTAGGATAAATTAATCATCACCTGACATTATGTTTAGCCGATTCATATCTCCTTGTTCTTGTTTTAGTATCTAAATCGTTGCTTGCTTCAAAATTATGGTTGAGAGATGTAAAAAACAAGATTTTGTAAAGCAGAGAGTGATTAGAAAAATCTTGAAAAATAGAAATCCTGCAAATTTCGTTAGCTGTTCACAAATGAATAAATAATGCGGGCCACACTTTTTGAGGAGGCACTTACCTCTATTACTTAATTATTAAATTGCAGCTCTTTAACAGTTTAATCAACAGTCTTTATAATGAGAGCAGTATACACTACCTGACATCAACCTTGGGGCCGCAATCATACAATGCGGGGTTTCCATTTTCCAAAATTTCTCAATTAGGTGTATTTCAAAGCATGGCGATTTCCTTGCATACTCATGCATTCTCTGGAATTCCTCTCTGATGGCTCTCTCTTTTAAACTAATCACATAAAACCAACTTTCTCAAGAGTTTAAATCAGTCATGTAATGGAAGTCCAAATTAGAGATTTAACCTAAGAAGAAGAAGATTAATACCAAGTAGTTGGGTTAGAAAGATTGTTGTTTTTTTGGCAGCCGTTCATTAGACAAGGAATAACGTGGCCTTTGTGGCGTAAAATTTTTATTAGATAATTTGAATCAATTTTCCATATAGGTCAGATTAAATACTCTTCAATTGCAATGGTTGCTTAAAATCCATCCCGTCCATTTGAAATTGGAGAGGTAAGGTCAGATTAGAACAAGGTCCTAGCAATTGCAAGTGTGAATCGTACCAGGTTGTTGTAATTATACTTCTTAACTCAGTTAATCTCCTTTCCTGTACTAGACCTGATGTTCATTACCAAACCAATACTATTGTTCTTAGAACTACACCTTAGTTTGGATCATGATTCTTTCCCAGCTATGGATGGAGTAAATCAACTTAATAGCCAGGTAATTAATGGGACAATACCTGAGCTGACTAGACCTGTATTATAAATCCTGTTTTATTTTAGGGTTGTATGCGTTGTTTCATTGCTTTATTATGATTTTATCCAGCCTATAGTACAAAAGTTAAAAGCGGAACTAAGCACCTCTTAAGCATTTATTTTAGAAGACTATTAACATCCTAGACTTTCTCACATGTGATTGGCTATTGCGCAGTTGGTGGATGAACTGGAAATCATACGTGGGGTTTGGTATTTCTGCTGCTATCACTGAGAATGGGACTCACAATGGCCCTAGGCCGGGAGAAATTGACAACTCAAAGCTAGTTTCAGAAGGAACAAGTAATGGTCTTGAACTTCAGAGGAACTTGCAAGAAGACTTTGATTATACCTTGGTACCCCATGAAGTATGGATCAAGCTCCATGAATGGTAATTTCTTAATCAACTTCTCTGATCCATATCAACAAAAAAAAAATACAGGCTTCTAAGGTATTTAAAAAGCGTGTATTGTCTTTATTTAATAGATTGTTGTGGTTATTTGTAATCCTGGGCACTTGTTTTTCTATGGTTGTGAAATTCCGCAACAAATTAGGAAATAATTTAACTTTATGGGTTCTAAGTTTTTTGTCTTTGGTGCACCTAGGCACTTATGCTACATATTCTAAAGCAATTTATATAAGCATTGTTGGTTAGTGCTGTAGGGAAATTAGTCTTCTTAAAATAAATTTGTTGAACTTTGTTGTAGGTATAAAGGTGGTCCAGAGATAGCAAGAAAGGTTATTTCTGATGGTGAAAGTAGAAAGTTTAAAGTAGTGGAGGTTTATCCACTTTCGCTTCGAGTAACTGATGAACAAGGCAGTTTAGGAACAACTGTTCAAATTAGTCGAAAGGTTTTTAAAGTTTTTCACTTCATTTAATTTTTAATAATTTGTTGCATTGTAAGCTTAAGATGATGCACGGACATTTTGATTAATGCGGACAAAGTGTTTTTCATAATTCAGGCAACAGTAGGTGAGCTTTACAGGACAGTGTGCTCTGTTCTTGGTGTAGATCAGGAAAAGGTACTTTAATGATTTATAAAATATTAAAATTGCAATATTAATGTATCTTGCAGGTTCTTTTTTTAATTGGCCCTTTTCTACTAGTTAAATTTAATATTATTAATTTTTTAAATATGGTGAAAACTAGATGTATTGATAGCACATGGATACTGTAAATTTTAGGTTGAACTTTATGATAACTACCTAAGTTGTGGAAATAAGCTCGAGAACCTTGATGTAACTTTAGAACATGCTGGTCTTCAAATGGATCAGGAGGTAACTTCTCTCATTGATAGCATACTATATTATTGACTACCATTAACCCTTTTCTTTGTTGCTAAGAAACACCATTTTTTGTATTTTGCAAGAAGCACCGCAATGTACGTATAATAATTGTTCCAAACAGATTTGTCAAATTCTCTTAGATTTTGGGGAATGTAGAAAGTTTTCCAATTGTTCCAAACAGATTTGTCAAATTCTCTTAGATTTCGGGGAATGTAGAAAGTTTTCCTTATTGACAAGAATATAGGGCTAGAATTTTCAGAGACAAAACAACAGTAAAATAGAAGGGCTTGATAAGGAAATAATTTGGATTACAGAGTTGAATAGATTATACTTCTAGTTTTGATTTTGGAGTGTAAACATTAAATAGGTCTCTTGAGTATAATAGACTTCAAGGCAAATTAGTCATTTACATCATTTATTCAACAACTCGGTATTAGTAAAGGACAGTGGTGGGTTTCATTCTTCCTAATATTATTGTTTACTGCATGTTTGTGCAAATGAAATAACTGAGTGGTGGGT
Organism: Carex pumila; assembly: GCA_033356055.1. Classification (NCBI taxonomy): domain Eukaryota; kingdom Viridiplantae; phylum Streptophyta; class Magnoliopsida; order Poales; family Cyperaceae; genus Carex; species Carex pumila. The sequence continues at coordinate 168,998 of JARJHM010000385.1, read as the reverse complement.
TTCATTCTTTCAAACGCCTTTCTTTTACAATGTAACAACTTGTTTTTAATGTTATTTCTTATTTTTGCTTTCAGATTCGTTTGGCGCAAAAGAAACTTGAATTGAGCCCGTGGCCTTCTTCCAGTTCAGGCATGGACTCCACTGGTAACAGCATGGCTGTCATTGCACTAGAACCCCCGACATCACCTCTCTCTATAGCTGGTGGCCCCTCGCTGTCAAATGGATTTTCAGCTGGTGGGTTTGGGTCTAAATATTTGCAACCAACAAGCTTCAGTTCTCCAAACCGGGAACATGACCTTGAGGATGCTTACAGTTGTGGTCTTGGATCAAGTAATGGAGGTGGAAAGACAGATGGTCGAGGTTTAATGGGGTTGCACAACTTGGGCAACACATGCTTTATGAACAGTGCCTTACAGTGTCTCGTGCACACACCTCAGCTGGTCGATTATTTCTTGAAGGATTATACTGAGGAAATAAATAAGGATAATCCTTTGGGGATGCAGGTATTTTCAAATTTTGTTTTCTTTCTATTTTTACCATTAACCTTTCATTGTTGGTAGAATGATGGCAGTTGGTGCTACTGTGCTACTGTTTTCCTCTTCACATTCCAAGATTCTTCATATAACTCTGTTCCTCCCCTTTTCGATTGTTGACCTATAACTGTCTCAAATTCTAAATGGGAAAAAATATATAACTGTCCAATTAGAAAAAAAGAGAGATTAAAACAGTTTCTAAAACAGGGTGAGTTAGCAGTGGCATTTGGAGAGTTGCTAAGGAAACTTTGGTCGGCAGGCCATGCCCCTGTAGCCCCACGCAATTTCAAGGGCAAGCTTGCTCGATTTGCTCCTCAGTTCTGTGGCTACAACCAGCATGACTCTCAGGTTTTTGTTTTTCCATTATCATAGTTTTTTATATTCAATTTTTATTCATCATGATGACAACCTGGGTGCTCTTACAATTAACAAGGTATTACATTGCACTATTATTAGGAGCTACTTGCTTTTTTGTTGGATGGGCTGCATGAAGATCTAAATCGTGTGAAAAAGAAACCCTACATTGAAATAGGAGATTCAGATGGCCATCCAGATGAGTCGTTTGCTGAAGAGTGCTGGAGGAACCATAAGGCTCGCAATGACTCCATTATTGTAGATGTTTGTCAGGTAATGTTTTTTTTTTTTTTTTTTTTCTCTCAGAAATGTCTTATTCCAAATGGAAAACTGAAAATTAGCATTTTTTGTGAAGTAATCTGAGTTTGTAGCCATGAATTGTTCACTATTTACAGGGACAATACAAGTCAACTTTGGTGTGTCCATTGTGCAGCAAAGTGTCTGTTACATTTGACCCGTTCATGTACTTATCTCTTCCTCTGCCGTCAACCGTGACTTGTTCCATAACAGTCACCATCTTCAGTGGCTCTGGCGATGCTCTCCCAATGCACTTCACCGTAACTGTTCCCAAGGCTGGTTACATTAAGGACATCTCTATTGCTCTAGCCGCTGCATGTGGCTTAAAGAATTCTGAGTCCCTTCTCCTAGCAGAGGTATGCACACCTTCCTTCTCCTCCTCTTCTTTTCCTGTTGTGTATCGATGTATGTTGCATATCTGATTAATATTACTTGGTAGTTTGCAATAGCGGGGTTTCTTTTAAAGATCGAAGGCCAACCCAACCACTCATTCAGAAATTTTTCCGTTAGTACATAGTCATAGATGTTGAGTTTGTGTTCCTGGCAGGTTTTCCATTGCTGTTCATTTTTGGTTAATTATATTTGTCTAATCACAGGTCTATGATCATAAAATCTTCCGCTACATTGAGAATTCATTCGAGTCGCTTTTGGGTATAAAAGATGAGGATTTAATTGTAGCTTACAGGCTTCCTGCAGGCCATGAGAAACTACTCAGATTGGAGATAGTGCACCAAAGAGCTGATCGGTGGGCTAAAAAATCACATTTTATTGTATCACTTACATTAAACTTGGGACCATGGTCATGATGTCATGTAATGAGTTTCATAACCTTTTTGTCTTGTGCAGATTGGAATCAGAACAGTATAATCACTTCTCACGTAAACTTATGGGATCACCATTGGTGACCTGTATCTCTCCTGACCAAACATCCCTTGCTGATGTACATGCTGCTGTAGATGCTGTTCTTAAACCTTTTGTTCGCACAAAAGTGTATCCAACTAATGGTAACTGCAGCGACCAGAAAAATCTTTCTGACAGTGGACCCAGCCTAGACTCGATTGTGCTGAATGATTGGGAGAGGGGGCCATCTACATCCGACAGCATGGAGGTTGATCAAGACCAGGTAGTAGTAGATATAAACTTAGAGGAAGAAGTCATAGAACCATCTGATCAAGAGGAAGAAGAAGAAAAAGGAGATGTGTCAGTGTTGAAGTATCCATTCATCCTTTCCTTAACAGATGACAAGGGCGTGGGAAGGAAACCCTTAAACCCAGATGAAAATGAAAAGAATCTATTTGACCGGAGCTCAGGATGTGTGAGGCTGATGATGGACTGGACAGAAAGAGAAATGGATAAATTTGATGTGAGCTATATGGAGAAACTCCCTGAGGCATTCAAGACTGGGTACATGTCGAAGAAAACTCGTCAAGAGGCGGTCACTCTTTTCTCATGTCTGGATGCCTTCCTCAAGGAGGAGCCACTTGGCCCAGATGATATGTGGTAAGTATTGATATCCTTTTATAGAAGCAAGCTAGTAACTTGTCTGCATTATTGTCACTGCTATGGAAATTTCAAAGCTTAGCTTTTCCTTTCATTATGTTTCTGCATCCCCCACTGTTAGATGATCTCTGAACCTTCATTTATTTGCTAATTAATTTTAGTTAATTATCTCCATTATGTTTCCTGTATCTTTGTTTATGCAAATCCTAATATGATGTGCATTTAAGAAACTGACAGGTAAAGTCTTGATTTGAAGTGTCTGTTACATACTTTCTATTTATTTTTCTTTCTAACAATCAACTTTTAGTATCAACTGCATGCTCAGTATTGACTTCTAGTATTTTCCGTCTCTATGGTTATGTGATGGATGATGTATATTGTCAGGTACTGCCCCAAGTGCAAGGAGCACAGACAGGCAACAAAGAAGCTTGATTTGTGGAGGCTTCCAGAGATCTTAGTTGTGCACCTAAAACGTTTCTCATACAGCCGCTATATGAAAAACAAGCTGGACACCTTCGTCAACTTCCCAATACGAAATCTTGACCTAAGCAAGTATGTAAATCCCGCAGTTGCAGGCCCCACTCAGTTGTATACATACGAGCTGTATGCAGTGATAAACCATTACGGGGGACTAGGTGGTGGCCACTACTCTGCCTATGCTAAGGTACTAGTGAATCACAGTGTGCTTGATTTTGTACTTGGCTTTTAGGTCCTTGTGAATTAATATATTACTGTCAGTTTTAATTTGAAAAAGATTAATTGTGCTATCCTTAAGAGTGATATATTGTCATCTTTACACCTTAAATTAAAAGAAATCTTTCTTGGCTCTCTAGTAACTGAACTGTCCTGCCTAGTTCTACCAATGTATCACAGCACACCCCCTTTCATTTGGCCTGTGGTATTTTGATATCTTGCAGGGGTGCCCGTGATTATTTCCTCCATGGGAATAATCAATAATACTTAATTGTACCTTTTTTTCATTGGGATTTTTACAGCCTTTGGGCTAAGGACTTGCAAAATTGACTAATGTTTACTCCTGTTCTTTTTCTTTTGCCATTTTTTAGATGGTGGAAGACGATATATGGTACCATTTTGATGACAGCCATGTCTCAATAGTATCGAGTGAGGAAGATATTCATACATCAGCTGCATATGTCTTGTTTTACAGACGTGTCCCATCAGGAAATTCTGAGACTACATATAGTAGCGACTCCTCATTGCCTTCCACTTGGATTCCCATTTCCTGAAAAGGTTTAGGTTTTGAAAAGTTGGGTTCACCATTATGGATAATATGAGGGCCTGAGGTGAAATATTATTGAGTAGTTTTGAGGGGCATTCTTTCGTTTTCGCTATTTTTTTTTGTTCCTTTTTCTATAATGTGGGGGGAATTGGTTTTTGGGTAGATAACGAGTAATTGGTTAAATGTTTTTTTGATGTGTTCATCCTTTGCAAAGATCATGCTGCGGTGAATGCTTGTTTTGGTATCATGTGAAACTTTATTGCAGGTTAATACCAATGGAGGAATCTTGGTATTGTTACTGTGATGTGTAGACCGGCTTCTCACTGTTATGTTTTTCTTTAGAGATTGGAGCCTTTATTGACATTTCTAACTCTTCGGTATAAGGTCCGTAAATCAAATTTTCTATGAATTACAATGATTTAGACCGCATGGATTATATTTTACCACTGTTGTGTAAGCGTATTTGCAGTTAGGAATGATTTAGACTAAGTGCAATGATTTAGATCTAGTGCAATGATTCAGACCGCATGAAAATAATAACTGCCTGTTGGTAAAACGTCATTCGCTTTGTGCATATGAAAATTATTGCATGGAGATGACATGCCTAAATTATATACATATTCAATATGATTTTTATTATGAAATAACATCAAATATCTTGTATTTTGAATATAAAGTGAATAGAATATCTTGTATTTTAAATATAAAGTGAATAGAATATATCTAGAATCAAGTTATTGCGTTTGCTTGACTTTAATTTGTAGGAAATAAAGAAAAAATGAAGAAAAACGGAGAAAAATGTCCAGTGCGGACGCACGGTTTGCAATACAACTGCACTAAGTACTTAGATGGATTTCTAGACGCGTGCCAATTTTAAAAATGTATAATAAGCTATTCATCAAAATCTGGATATCGATGCGGATGAAATCTGGATGCACAGGAAAAGTCCGTGCCCAGTGCGGGTGGCCTAGTCCGCACTGTAGCAGTCAGCCAAAAATAATGGCCATAACTTTTGACTCGTAACTCCGATTTAGGATTGCGACCACTTTTTGGAAAGCTAGCAAGAAGATCTACAACATGAGAAACTAAAAAAAAAAAAAAAAATGAAATTTGGAGTCAGTAGGATGCATTAAACTCGTAGACAGTCAAAATTACACGTTTTTAACACTGTTTTTTATTTTTGGTGTATCATGGACACGTTTGTACAGTCAAATATGGACAAGGCATCCTGGGAAATGATGCGCGCAAAAACGTATGCACAAAGTTTCAGTACAATGATGTACTTTTTAAACCTTTAACACACGTTTGAGTTGAATTGCCAGTGCACAATTCTTATCAAAGTAGTATTTTAGGTATCGATCCACAGGGAGTATGATAAAAACTTAGTTCAAACTTTAGTAATAAATTTCAGAAAAATAAAATAAAGTAAAGTGCAATAAAAGTAAATTGGTGGGGTTTGTTCTAACAATTCCTAAGGTTGGGTTCAATACCAAAAAAAAAAGAGTTTGAAACAATAATTGTAAATAAAAGTAAAAGAAAGGAATTGGTTTGCTTTCAAGATTTAGAGATCTAGGGGTCTTTGGTCTACAATTCCTTGCTAACTCTATTAATTCGGTATTTGTTTGAATTCATGTATGATTTGACGAGGTTTCTAACCTAATATGTTATTAAGGGTTATTTTCGTAAATTAATAACGTGCCTAGGTAACTCGAACTTCTCAATGAAGTTCCCCACCCTAGTTACCTAGACCTATAAGCTCTTGTTAGTCTCTCATCTCCTCAAATATTGGTACTTCACAATTAAGTCCATCATACCAATACCCGATTCGAATTGAGATGTCCTAATTAGGTTTTGGCTTCACGGTTAAGCTCTTCACCAAGTTCCTAACTTTAATTTCTATAGTTCCGGCTTAGATTAAATTGGTTACAATCTTAACCTAAACCTAAGGTATTTGCATTAATAGTTTGGTACTATCCTATTGATCACAATCAATTTTGGTTCTTTCGAATCCAAAACGGGATACTACAATTCAAGTACTAACGATGTAATTAACACAAATTATTAAATTACAGAAATTAACAATCAAATCCCATAAAACAATCATAATAAAAACAAATAACCGAATAAAATAGAATTAAACAAGTTCATGCATTGACCTAAACCCCTAGAGAGAGAACTACTCTCTCATGGAGAGATCCATTACAAAAATTAGCAAAGTAAGAAGAAATGAAATAAAGGAAGTAATTACACTCTTTAACAAATCAAAAACCTCTATCTTGTCGACTTCTTGCTCAGGAAACCTTTCTTCTCCTTGCTTGAAAGCTTGTTACCAATTTAATCTAAGTCGGAACTATAGAAATTAAGGTTAGGAACTTGGTAAAGAACCTAACCGTGAAGCCAAACCCTAATTAGAACATCTCAATTCGAGTTGGGTATTGGTATAATGAACTTAATTGCGAAGTACCAATATTTGAGGAGATGAGAGACTACAAGAGCTTAATGAGTCTAGGTAGCTAGGGTGAGGAACCTAATCGAGAAGTCCGAATTACCTAGGCACGTTATTAATTTACGAAAGTAACCCTTAATAACATATTAGGTTAGAAAGCTCGTCAAATCATACATGAATTCAAACAAATACCGAATAGATAGAATTAGCAAGAGATTGTATACCGAATACCTCTAAATCTTCTCACTTAGAAAACAAACCAATCTTTTTTTCATTCATTTACTTTTATTGTTTAAAACTCTCTATTCGGGTATTAAACCCAAATTTAAGAATTGTTAGAATAAGCCCCCCAATTTACTTTTATTGCACTTTACTTCTTTTCATTTTCTGAAATTAATTACTAAAATTTAAACTAAGTATTTATCACACTCCCTGTGGTTCGACACCTCAAATATTACTTTGATAGAATTGTGCACTTACAATTTGACTCAAAATTGTGTTAAAGGTTTAAAAAGTACATTTTATTGTACTGAAATTTTGTGCATACGCTTTTGCACGCACCAGGAGAATACATGTACACTAACAGTAGGAGGTAAACTAGAATTATTCTGTCCAAATCTTTTTTACCTTATACTTAGAAAAAATCATGAAATGAACGTGCAAATGAATTAAGGACAGAAAAATAAAATAGCGATTAAAGACATCAGGTGTGAGTTTTTTTAGCACAATTTAAACTTTATGTACATGTATATCAGTATAGAGATAGATGTACATGTACACACATATATGTACGAGAACGTACATATAATGCGCTTGGAGATCACAATCTACATTTGTTGGAAATTTTTTACTTCCTTTTTAGAATGTTTGAAAAATCACTTTATTTTTTTAAATAACAAATAATAATTTTTTTTGAAAAAAAATAGTTTTAAAAAATTCTAAAAAGTAGTAAATAATAAAAAAAATGATCTCCAAAAATATTTTAATGTGGAGATAATGTACTTCGGAGGTAAAAAATTAAGAAAAATGAAGTTCGTCCTAAACCAATAAATTACGGGCTTTTATACCAATTAAATTTTTAAACCCGAGAAAGAGAACAAAAAATGTGGATCAATATCTTCTCAAGCACATGGAGATACAATTATGAAACAATGATCTGGATTTAATCGCAATCGGATTAAAAAAAATCAGTGACATCTATTGTATAAACATAAGAGTCCATTTTGAGATTCGTGCCCAATTTAATAACAGTTTGAATTTAGTCTAATCTCATGTAATATGAGATGATACAAATTAAAAAAAAAATGGAATCTGTTAAGTCAAATCTGACTACTCGAACTGAATCAGTACACAAATATGAACCTGGCCATATTTAACGATATCTTATGCTTGTATAATTTTGGTAAACCAACCACACACCGCCTCAAAATTAATTTGCTAAAGTTTTGATAGTTGAATTTTATATATTGCTTAGTTAATAATTCTTTTTCTTATTAGAAAATCCATTAAAAAGTGCAAGTTCGACAAAATATGGGTACCATTGGTGTTCAATTACGAAGCCCATACAAAATTTTAATTTTAATTTTTTAAATAAGTAGACAAATATGAAAGACTTTTCAAATTATATTTATATTTGTATTTAATTCTAAAATTTTAAATAAGTCGACAAATATTGAAAGATTTTTTTTCCAATTATATTTATATTTGTATTTAATTGTACGAGATAACTTTTTTAATAGTTTTATAAATGTATCTTTAATATTTTTAAGAGGAAAGATGGGAGTCAAGCTCTTATGTTCCATTACAGGTATTTTTAATACTTATTTTTAAATAAAGATTTCTTTAATAGTTATTTGCAATATAATATAATTATTGATTTTCTCTAGTTTCTCATTATGAAAGTTAGAAACATGTATAAAATTATATATATAATTATGAGAAATATATTTTTATCAAGTTCGTTTATTAGAATAAAATGGACTTATTTAATAACAAATATTAAAGTTTTGTAATATTTAATAAGTTACTGTCAACATCATTTATATAGCCGAATAAGGAACTATATAAATATATAAGAAATGAATAACATTTGCATGACAACATGCAAAACCTCTTTTCCCCATCCCCGCTCTTTTCTGTCACCAACATGCAAAATTTCTCAAAAATACTAATTGAAAAATAAATATTAGTCAATGTCTCTTGATATTAAATTTCAAATGCACATATGTCAGATCTTACCATGAAAATATGATATGCTGTAGACCATGAAAAATAAAAATAATAATGATGACGGTAACAATAAGTTGGAGATCTAAGTTTTTGAAAACAATTACTCTAGAATTTCAATTTTTTTTACTTAAATTTTATAATCTTCATTCATTTTAATTTAATAAAAGAAAACAAATTGAGAATTAAGCTTTTACAATACTTATAACACATTAATTGGAAATAATAAAATTCCAGACATAAGATCACTAAGATTTATTTACAATGAAAATTTAATTTTTAATTTGAATGTTTTATACTTGTGCAAAGGGTTCGAGATATTGCGCTCTCTTAAAATTATATGAATGATTCTTACGTTAACGGGATAACTAAATAGTATATAGTATGGGTCCATTTACTGGTAAATTATTGGCACGAAGTAGCGAAGAAATGTTTCTATATACAAACAATGCTCTTAAAAGTCAGACAATTGTTTTACCTTTTCTTTTGCACCCAACAACTTCCTTTGACCGTGCTACCGAAAGTGGAACCTTTGATTTATGTCAGAAAATCATCATACAGATACAGAGAGAGAAGAGGTAGTTGGTAGTTTGGTACGAATCCGTATCACCCCAGGTAGCTGAGGTGTAAGTGGTGAATCTACACCGTTCATTCACTTGACACGAATCTTAAAGCAACCCCCTACAGCCTCAACAGCACCGGATTGTTTCAATTGCACCTCAGGTACCTGGGGGACACGGACTCATTTGGTACTATATTAATATCAGTATATTACTGCTCTTCAATCTAGGACAGTTTCCCTTGATCCTTGCACCTTAATTAACTATTGTTTTTTTTTTTTTTTTTTTTTTTTTCTGATTCCTAATTAATATGATGGGATTCTTTTCCTAAAATTTCAAGTGCAGGATACAATTATACAAACAATGATTAAAAATTTAGACTGTCAATTATGAAAAGTCGTATGTGCGCGCGCGTCTGTCCATTATTTAACAAAACGTATAAAGATTCATATGATTAATACAAAATTATTTTACCTTTTCTGCCCCTATTTTCTAATTAATTGACTAGATATTTTCCGTAGTCCATTTTTGAAAAAGTAGTTAACATATTATTAATTAATTCCTCGTGTCAAAGACCTGGTGCAGAGTACAAATTTTTTGTGATTATCCGTTGAAAATTCGTAATTGCATTTTGTTTGTTTGTTAATATTTAATCTGAACAGCACTGTAAGATCACAATCGTACATCACAGATAATTTTCAATCATAATAATTTTATTTATATCCAAATCATGAAAGACTGAAGGTCCTATTTAATTTCCAATAGCAAATTTGTGTGAAGGGTAAAAATTAAATTAAAGCAGTACTGTGTGAAGGATAAAAAGTATTATTTCCAATAATATTTTGTACTTGGCAAGACTTAATTTGTCTTATATTACAAAATAGCACTATTCATAATAAAGTGTTAAAAATAAGAGTTGCCATTACTTGTTATATATATCCTGTATATATTGATACCCTGCATCAATTAAATGTGAAAGTAATTAGAAAATCATTTGATTAATTCTTGAAAACTGACAAAAAAATATTCAAACATTAAAAAAATGGATGAAGAATCCAACATTCTCAAATTGTCTTAATATATATGATATATACAATTAATTAATTGAGGACATTTATTTTGCATTTCAACCACACATTTTTTTTTTTCTATCACTTGGGCATCAACTTAATTATCTTATCCTCTAAATATAATTTTATCTTTTGGAGCTTTACCCTCCAGCAAGTTTGTAAGCAAGAGCAGGAAATGCAACCCAACAACATGATTGCAAACAAATAAGCCAACAAGACAACAACGCCAAATAAAGCTGCTCCCAAGTCCCAAAACCATATGATATTCCCTAGCTCAGCATGCAAAGGCAGCTTCATCTGCAAATCAAGCATGTGTTTTGCTTTCTTGTTTTAAATGTTGAATATATTTGATGCTGCAAGTAATTAGAGATAGTTATTTTTTATTTTATTTTTGGCTTTTTTTGAAAAAAAAAATTGTTCTAAAGCTACAAATTAATTACTATGCCAACACTTCATAATTAGTTCTCTCCCATATATATATGTACTTCATTCATATGTCTTTTACAAAGAAATTGATTTTGTCACGCTCATGTATGTGTGCATATATATTATCATCTCTTTTGCGTTGAGAATATATATATAATAGGTGGAATGACAAATTAATTAAACTAGAAAAAAGGTTTACAGAACCCAGGGGAAGGAAGCGAGATCGAGAGAGGCGTGCAACGTTAGCCTTGCTCTAATTCTAAAGCCAACTCATAAGAAAATAATAATATGAAAAAGGAAAAAATGTGCCTTCACGTAGGATATTTTAATTGGAGAAAAGATAGCATAGGCCAGCCATGCATTCATCAGAGCTCCAGCCCCTGCCCAACCCCATCGATCTCAACTGTTCTTAATTAATTGTTATATATCCATACTAAGCTCTTCCACCCTCCTCTTTATAAGTTTTTTTAACAGATCCTCCCAATATATTTGCCTTTCACCTCCTATATATTCATCCGACATAAACATATATATTTGCAAACTTCTTTTAAAGATATGTCTTGAATTCTATCAAACTATTATTAGATATACAAAAATAGTGTATTTTACCATAAAGAAGCTAAAATGTTAATTTATCTTTAAATATTTATTTTGTTAAACTGTGTACTATTGATGATCGAAGAACAACGTGATAAATAACTGTTAATGGAATTACCTACTTAATTTCCAACTCAATTAGGAATCTATTTCTTTCCATTCCCTAAATTATTTTAGTTTCCGAATTAAAGCTTAAGTCCCCTTTCCAAAGAATTGATAATATATTATTGAATACAATTTTTTTTTTTTGGTTGTAACCATAGGCAGTTTTATTGATAGAGAGTTACAAAGTAGCTGTTATATGAGATTAGACAATCAATGTCTGTGAAAAACATACAGCTAACAAAATAAAAAATGCACAGGGGTACATGCATCCTGTGGACGCAAATTGATCATCATTGCTTGATTAGATTGATAGGAACCTAGTGATGGTTTCCACTATACTCATAACACATCCGAGAAGGTACTGAATCCAAACCAGATCAGGAAATGAATCAACCGGACCAGGACAGTCACTCATCAGTTGAGAAAACACTAAATCAAACCAGACCGGAAGCTAAATTAACCAGTTCAACACAATCACATCTAAACAGAGTGAGAAGAAGAAAGGCAGGAAGAGACGATTGAGAAGCAACAGAAAACAACAAAACAACATCATCACAAAAACTGAACATTTATTTCATAATTTACATAAAGTAAATAAGGAGAAAGTAGTGCTACAGTAGCACCATCGCTTCAAGAGACCAAGCGGCACTGAGGCGGCAGGGCAAGCGGCAAGGAGGCTGAGATGGGGACGAGTATTGGTGACGGCGGGCTGTGATAGGCCTAAATTATATACATATTCGATCTGATTTTTATCACGAAATAACACCAAATATCTTGTATTTTGAATATAAAGTGAATAGATTACACCTAGGATCAAGTTACTGCGTTTGCTTGGTTTTAACTTACAGGAAATGAAGAAAAATGAAGAAAAATCGAAGAAAAATGCCCACTGCGAACACACGGTTTGGAATATGGGCAAAATAAGTACTTAAATGGATTTCTGGACGCGCGCCAATTTTAAAAAGATATAATAAGCTATACATCAAAATCCGTGCGGATGCACGGATCTCGATGCAGCCGCACTCTGGTCGCACAGGAAAAGTCCGAGCCTAGTGCGGATCTCGATGCATCCGCAGTGCGGACGCACTGTAGCAGTCAGCTAAAAATAGAGTCTGAACTTAAAACGGTCATAACTTTTGACTCGTAACTCCGATTTAGGATTGCGACCACTTTTTGGAAAGCTAGGAAGAATATCTACAACATGAGAAACTAAAAAAGGAACTTTGGAGTCGGTCGGATGCACTAAACTCGCAGACAGCCAGAAATACACGTTTTCAACACGGTTTCTATTTTTGGCGCACCAAGGACACGTTTTTACATCCGAATGTGGACAAGGAAATCCTGGAAAATAATCCAAATATAACACCCACTAACTCCACTTTGTAGGCTCTTAATTGGGCATGATCCTTGGCTATAAAAGAGGGGGTTTATTTTTCATTCAAGGCATCTCTTCGCAAAGATCATCTCTTCACATCTCCTCTCTATCTCTTCCCATTCATTCTTTCATTCTCTCTACACACATAGCGATAAATTCTGAAGTAAGGAAAGCTTTCAAGCAAGGAGAAGAAGGGTTTCATGAGCAAGAAGTCGGCAAGATTGAGGGCTTTGATCAAATAAAGGGTGTAATCATTTCTTTATTTCATTTCTTCTTACCTTTGCCAACTTTTGTAATGGATCTCTCCATGAGGGAGTAGATCTCTCTCTAGGGGTTTAGGTCAATGCATGAACTTGTTTAATTCTATTTTATTCGGTTATTTGTTTTTATTATGATTGTTTTATGAGATTTGATGTTAATTTCTGTGATTTAATAATTTGTGTTAATTACATAATTAGTACTTGAATTGTAGTATCCCGTTTTGAATTCGAAAGAATCAAAATTGACTGTGATCAATAGGATAGTACCAAATTATGAATGCAAATACTTTAGGTTTAGGTTAAGATTGTAACCAATTTAATCTAAGCCGGAAATATAGAAATTAAGGTTAGGAATTTGGTGAAGAACCTAATCGTGAAGTCAAACCCTAATTAGGACATCTCAATTCAAATCGGGTATTGGTATGATGGACTTAATTGCGAAGTACCAATATTTGAGGAGAGGAGAGACTAACAAGAGCTTATAGGTCTAGGTAGCTAGGGTGGGGAACTTCATTGAGAAGTTCGAGTTACCTAGGCATGTTATTAATTTACGAATGTAACCCTTAATAACATATTAGGTTAGAAACCTCATCAAATCATACATGAATTCAAACAAATACCGAATTAATAGAGTTAGCAAGGAATTGTAGACCAAAGACCCCTAGATCTCTAAATCTTGAAAGCAAATCAATTCCTTTCTTTTACTTTTATTTACAATTATTGTTTCAAACTCCTTTCTTTTGGGTATTGAACCCAACCTTAGGAATTGTTAGAACAAACCCCCCAATTTACTTTTATTGCACTTTACTTTATTTTATTTTCTGAAATTTATTACTAAAGTTTGAACTAAGTTTTTATCGTACTCCCTGTGGATCGATACCTAAAATACTACTTTGATAGAATTGTGCACTTGCAATTTAACTCAAACGCGTGTTAAAGGTTTAAAAGGTACATCTTATTGTACTGAAACTTTGTGCATACGCTTTTGCGCGCATCAGGCTGGTAATGGTGGTGGGGGGAATGAGGAAGGGTGAGGAACAGGATTAGAAGCGATGGAGGCAGGGGGGCGAGTAGAGACAATAGAGAGTAGGAGGTGGAGGAAAATGAGGGAAGGGGCGACAATCTACTAGGGTTTTTGATAGACTCTTAAAACAACAAACTTTTTTCTTATATAGTTAACTTATTCCAAAAATTGGTATCTGGTTTCACTGATTGAATACAAAAATTAAAATAAATCAATTTTTCCTAGAATTGCATTCAACAAATTTGGACACAAATATATATTTTTTCGAAATACTAAAGACACGAACATAAAAAAACAAAAGAGTTGAATTAATATTTAAGATTTCTTTTTACATCTTAGACATATCAAACAAAATTTCTTTAAATGAGGAGAAATGTGAAATCATATATGAATTGTTTGATTCAGTTAAATGATAAAGAAAAATAAAAAACAAGACATATGGCAACATATTTATGTTATGTGGCATTACAGAGAAAATTATGTAATTTAAAATAAAGAGATTGCATGATATACGATATTAAATAAAAGGAGGGGTCTTACCCGAAGTTTACAAATTATAATTAAAAGCAGCTATACTATAGACCAACTTGAGCCAGCTCTTAGGCTGGTCCTTCTTCTCTACGACTAGTCGTGGGCTCCATCTTCCCTTTTCCCTCCTTCCCACTCCTCTCTCTCTCTCTGATCTATCCTCGCATGAACCCAAGGGCAAAGCTGGATTGTGATTTGTGAATATTCTCATTGGTTAGATGAAGAGAGAGAAAGAGTGACACCATTAAAGCAAAGAAAATTATATATATACCAACCCTAAGTCATCATCTCGCTTTCTTCTCTAGCCCTAACTAATTCAAAGTCATTTAATTTGTGCATCTCCTGTTTGCATGGCTGCACAGCCTCGGCTAACCCTAATGGGAGGCGGTGCCGGTGGCAGCAGCAGCAATGCAGGTGACACAACCTACACCAAAATTTTTGTAGGCGGCCTTGCATGGGAGACTCAACGCGACACGATGCGCCGTTATTTTGAACAGTTCGGGGAAATTTTGGAGGCTGTTGTCATTACTGACAAGAATACCGGTCGCTCCAAGGGCTATGGCTTTGTATGTTTACTTTCTCAGCAGATATTTTCTGTGTTGAATTTATGTCTGCAGTCATGCTTCCTGCAGTCTAGTTATGTAAATTATTGCCATGGAGACTGTTCTCAACAGTTTTGTACTTGATCTAATTAGTTACGGTTAGAGTTAGTTTTTTATATTAAATATTAACTAGGGTTAGTTACTGACAGATTAGTGCTTTTGATGATATTTGCAGAGAACAAAAGTAGCTTTTGAGTTAGATCTCAATATTATAAACATAAACATCACTCAAACAAAATAAAAATGACAGAACATACATCATATATACCTTATTTTTCAATATTTTTTGTTCGTTTTCATTTTTTCTTCTCAATTTGAACATTTAACTAAAGTTATTTTTATTGTATAACTTATTAGGTGACATTTAGGGATGCCGAATCAGCCATAAGGGCATTGCAGGATCCAACACCTGTAATTGATGGCAGGAGAGCCAATTGCAACCTAGCTGCTTTCGGAGCTGCTCAATCACAGGTTCCATTTGCGCCTCAAATCGGTAACTAATTAGCATTACAAATCATGTCTCGCTTCTTTTTTCTCTCTGTTTTTTTTTAGTCTTTTCGTATAATTAAGAAATATCATACATGTTACTATTTTTTTTATTATTTTGGGTTAATTTGGGGTTAATTTGTTTCATTTCAGGCATGATGAGGTATAGGCCAATTGCATCAGGCATCCAGTCTTCGATGTACCCCAATTCCGCTGCCATGGGATCCTATTTGCAGCAGCCTGGTCAATTCCCATATCCCTACTACTCCTATGGGTATAGCCAAATTAATTTCATTCTGATCTTTTGGAAGAACAACTGCAAATTAATGTTTGAATTAAGTTTCATATATATCTCACATTTTCATTCTTAGTCATCTTCCTTTGCGTATTTTGTTAGGTACTCCGGGGGTGCCTACTCGCAGGAAAACATGTACCCTATGGTAATACTTCTCATTGTCTCCTATCTCAATGTTTTCCTCTTGATACTATAGCAAATAGGATAAGTAATTAAGCTGGATATGTTTGTATTTCAATACTTCAATTGTACCATTTATTGTTCCAACTTTATCTAATTTGCTACCAAATTAAGTTCATCTGTATATGGTCTAAAGTTTAATCAATAAAATACATTTCAAATATATTATCCTTGTCTTTCTTTTTTGTTGGGAGAGATGAAATTATATATATTGGTTAGCGAGAAGAGACATAAATTGATGACAGTTAATTTATATACAAAGGGATCAAGGAGCCTAACTACTGTACCAATATTTTGTAGAGCTACTATGGAGCCTTATACGGTGGCAGTGGAGGGCAGCAACAGGCTCAGGTTCCAGCATATTATGCAGCTGCCGGACCGGGTGTTTACCAAAATGTCAACCCCGCGTACTACTCGCAACTTTTACAAAGTAACCAAGCACAAAGCGGGTACGGGCTCCCATATGCTGCTACTCAGATGGTGTACCCGTATTTGCCTCAGCAACAGCAGTTTGGTTCGGGCTCCCTCCCATCTCCAGTACCATCTTCCACAACAGGTTAGTTGAGCATAACTCTATGCGCCAACATGATATTGGCCTGATGTATTAGCAATCAAGCATTACATTACTCTTTTTGATTTGAAGAAAAACAATTATATATTTATATTTGAATGAACCGCAACATAATCGATGCACTAGCAATCAAGCATTGTGTCACTCTTGTATGATTTCATGATGCACCTTTGTGTGTATAGTTTTGCAATGTTTGAAAAACGTGGCAACCTTTCTGGTAAATAAAGGTACTTGTTTGGTGCATACAGGTCTTCTGAGCAATACGGGTGCGGGCGGGATTGGATCGAGCTCAGCACACATGAACACCGATAAAAGGACATAATCTTGATTTAATTTTTCATTTGATTCATTAATTAATTGGCTTATTGGTTCACCGAGACAATTGAATGCATCCTTTTTTTATTTTTTTTACTTTGGTCCTTTTGGTTTCTTTACTAACAGAGATAGTAACAATATGCGCATTGCTAATTTTTTCGGACTTTTAATTAACTTCCGAGCAATATTTATTAAATAACAGTTCATGTCATTGATGTCAAATGTCATCTTGACATGAATTTCTTGGTGCATACAGAGGTCACCAAGGTGTGACTTGAGAAAAGCTCTCTTTTGGTGCTAACTAACTTATATTTTTCTTCCTTCAATGCCCTTTATATTTTTTTTCTTATACCTCATTTTTTTGAGTGAGGAAGAGGAACTGAGGATAGAAGTAGATTTGTTACCTAATTAACTTGTAATAATGCTACATTTCATATTTTTTACATTTTATGATTTTGATATGTTAATTTTCTGACCTGCATGCCAGTTAATATATAAGATGAACATATCATGATTCTTCCCCTTAGCTCTGCTTTATTCTTCCGCTAAGATAATTAAATCTCTTTCGTTGAAGGTCTTATTACTGTATTGGGCCACTGTTCTTTAATTTTGTGGCCCTTTTTTTGTTACTATTTGTGCAACAAGTGGTAATTTGTTTTTTGTGCACTGTATTACTGTAACATAGATGATACATTATCACAATTCACAATAAAAAATATATCCATATTATAGAAATATTTAATATGTGCCATTGTCGTACATGATATTTCACAAATAATGGTACCAACATTTTATAAGAATTACACACAGGACCGCCATAAAAGAACCTGTTTCCACAATGAGAACACACAGTAGGTGGTTGTGCAACTGTAAATGCACTTGCACTTGCAGATTTGCTAGGCTAGCCTAGTAAAGTAACGCTTTTCTTTATGTGCATTGATGTATTTTTATTGTGCGGACAGTTTGGCATGCTAAAAGAAGTATACTAAAGGGGGAGGCCATGTGAGGGAACATGGGGCTGATGCCTTGCCATTGACCATGATTTGACCAGTTTTTGTGTTGATTAAAATTCCCCACATGGCACCTGCAATTTACTGAATTACATCTTACCAAGTTACTTCTCTTTTCTGGGTTTATTGCGAAAGGGTCGAATTTCAGCTTGAATGAAGAGAGAAGACTTCACAAATTTATAGTTCCTTACAAAACTGATGCAACAGTCAGGTTTGTGTTAATAAGTTGCAACAATTACATTCACATATGAGTAAGTAAGGCTTGGGTGCTATGAATAGTATAAGGTTATCTGTGCTACTAGGGGTGTTCATTGGTTCGGTTCGGTTAAAATCAAATTGAACTTGGCAAACCAAAGTTATAATTCGGTTTTAAAAATAGAACCGAACCGAACCAAATTAGCATTGCAACCGAACCGAACCGAACCAAAGTTTTATTTCGGTTTGTTCGATTCAAACCGAAATATATTAATTTTTTATTTAAAACAATTGATTTATAATAAACCGAAGTATATTAAGAAATAAACTGGAGTTTTAAGAAATAAACCGGAATATTAAGAAATAAACTAAGATATTTAGAAATAAACTAAATATTCAAAGCAACTGATTAAGAAATAAACCGGGATGGTTCCGATCAAATTCATATTATATGAAAGTTCGGTCGGTTCGGTTATTTCGGTTGTAAATTTTTTTAAACCAAACTGAATCAAAGTTATAATTCGGTTTTGAAAAACCAACCAAATCTATCCAATAAACCGAAATAACCGAACCGTTTAAACCGAACTAATTTGGTTCGGTCCAAAACCGATTAAACCGAACCGTTTGAACACCCCTACGTACTACAGTCTCAAAAACCTATAATATAAATCTGAAATTCTTTTACTATTTTTATGATTTATGAAAGATGGCAAAAAAGACCTAAAAATAATAATTTTCTTTTAATTTTAGAACATTTTTGGCCATCTTTCATAATCATACAAAATAGTAAATTTTTTTCCAAAAATAGTAAAAAATTAGTATTTTACAAGTTTATTATATAACAATTTTATTGAGATACTTAAAATTGAAATTTGAGATTTATATGACAGGTTTTTAAGGCTGCAGTATGGATGATCTTATGCTATCCATAGCACCCAAGCCTTACTCTTCACACACACACACACACATATAGAATGGCTAAGCTTAAGACGTTTTTTCCATGTCCCCAGAAACAAATGACTCAGTTCTCTGATTTTCAAAGTCTAAATAGTCAATCCAAACCATTAGATGTTCAATCTATATTAAAATATTCACGGAGATCAATTTTATATTTTTTGAAATTTTTTTACTATTTATTAAGATGATTTAAAAATTATTTTTTTATTAAAATTCCACACCATTGAAAAACAATGATTTTCAAACCATCTTAATAAATAGTAAAAAAAAATTCCAAAAAAAAATATAAAATTTGATCTCCAAGAACATTTTAATATATATTAAATATCTAATGGTTTGAATCGACTGTTTGAACTTTGAAAATTGAAAAACCAAATCGTTTATTTCAAAAGCTAGAAAAAAAACATTTTGAACTTAGCCATTCTCTCTCTCTCTACACACACATACAGATACTTCTATATGAATTACTCGGCCATTTTTTTCCTCTTTTTTTTAACAACGGAATTTACCTTGTGCTGGAACTAAATCTGCTGTGATCCATAGGAATTGCAGGGATATGCTATTCCAAATCTAACCTTTCATTTTTTAGGAATGCACGAATCCCAATAAAATTTGTTTATATGCACGGATCTCAAAACAGATAAAAAGTTAAATTTGGAATAACAGGATCCCTGCAATTCCTACGGATCACAGCAGATTTATTTCCCCTTGTGCTACCATAGGTGTTTTTTCTTTATAAGCCCTGAAAATATTGGGCCTGAAACTTTAATAGTTTTTGTGAGCTTAGCTCTAACACCTTTGGGCTTGGATTAAGCTAATATTTGACAAGGCCTAACTTTTACTTTTTTTTGACTGAGATCATTTTTAATACTAATAGGCCTTCCATCTCCTTCTTGTAAAATAGAAAGGGTTAAGAACTTAAAGATTATGCTTCTTTTTACACGGTATAATTAACGCGTTTTCACACATTATATCTTCTGGGTAAGTTTTTGAAGGTGGTTTGGCAATTAATCATCCTCAAAGTGATGATTCAAGATTAAGCGAAAACTGGATCATTAGTGGTCGTTGGCTAATTATAATTAGATATCATTTGGCAATTATAATAATAGTAGATTAGGAAGAGGGTACTAATGGGAGAATTATTTGGATAATGACCAGCAAATAAGATGAAGGTTTAGATTATGTAATGTAATTATTGAAGCATATATATTATATATTATTATGTTTAGTACTTCCTGATGCATGATTGAAGTCATGGACTTCCTTAATTGCATTAAAAATTGAGATTACTTGGTCAACTCGTCACTAGTACCAACAGAATATAATGACAGCTAGAAGAATCATATAGCTATGGTTATATTCAATTGCACTACCATATATAAAATGGCCTAATTCTTGCCAAAAATTGGTTTCAACTAGTTGTTAGGTCGCACTCTTTATAATGAATAGAAGTATGATCCAAAATAAAGTACAAAAACCGCCAAAATTTATCTCCAAAAGATTGATTTGAATTAATCAGGTGTTACGCCGTACTTTCTATTAATCAATCGATACTGGTTAATAGTAATTAGCGGTTAGATGGATCAGATTTGGGGAAAGTATCATCTGCAGAGTTTTTCCATGCGGAGCTTTTAATCTAGTCTGTTTGTTTCGAATTGGACGGACCAGATCAGATCTTGCTCGAATTTAAAAAAAAAAAACTCAAAATTTGATGAACCCTTAATCCAGTCCGTCCAATCCAAAACGAATATATCAAATTAAAAGCTCCGCACTGAAAAACTCCGCAGAGGATAGTGTTCCTCATATTTGAATCAAATTAATTTTAGCATGCTTCCAAAACCATTAAGATACATGACTAAGATGTGAATTCATCTTAAAAAAAAATTGTTTAAATATAGACAGTTCCTTTTCTATTATTTTACTGTGGTTCAGAGTATATTCGGACTAGATTTGAAATAATTTAGTTAATTTATTTTAAATGACATAATATGTGAGGTGCCTGATGCAAATATAACATGATAATTATGTTATCATGCTATATTACAAAATAATAAAAACAATAACATTAATTAAACCAACACACGCACAAATGTTTAATTACATCTTTTTTAGCATATATGATATGAGTTCGACTATTGTACTTCATAAAGTAAATTTAGTGTTTTACTTCACATTCATATCTTCAACTGTGAAGTGCAGAAAATTAATTGAGACCGTACAACATGATCTCCATATTAAAATGTGCTTGGAGATCAAAGTTTATAATTTTTGGATTTTTTTTTTACCATTTTATTGTACTTTTGGAAATTAGTTATTCAGAAAACTGTGGAATATCAAATATCAGTGACTGCCAAAATTAAATTAAAAAAAAAGTAATAAAAAGTTTTAAAATATATAAAATTTGATCTCCAAACAAAATTTAATATAAAAATCAGGTTGAATGATTTGAATTAACTTTTTAAACTTCAAAATAAAATACTCTCTTTACTTCAAGATCACTTCCAATTTTCTCGTCAATTGTGCGCTGGAGAAAGAAACTAAAAAAGCAGTTCAAATTGAAAGCCCAATCAGAAGAATTTATATATCCGTAATGATGAATTGACTCGAGAATTAATCAATTGTACGAGGACATTGAGTATTGAGAAGCTTTAATTCTTTATCACTTATTTTATAGAGTATAGATTATTATTTAAACTCTTATATTAATTATTATTTAGCAATTAATGATGCGTTTATGATGGAATATTAAAGCCACTCTTTATTGGAGATATCCATGTAAATATATATATATATATATATATATATATATATATATGAGTAAGGCTACGCTACTTCGCGAATTAAACATGTTGTTTTAATTCGCGCTCATATCTCTAGTTTCGAAGTCCAAATAGCCGATCCAAACCGTTAGATGTTTAATCTATATTAAAATGTGCTAGGAGACCAAATTTTACATATTTTGGAATTTTTTTACTATTTATTAAGATGGTTTGAAAATCGCTGTTTTTTAATAGTGCAGAATTTCAATAAAAACATCAATTTTCAAATCATCTTAATAAATAGTAAAAAAATTTCAAAAAGTGTGAAATTTGGTCTCCAAGCACATTTTAATATAGATTAAACATCTAACGGTTTGGATTGGATATTTGGCCTTCAAAACTAGAGATATGAGCGCGAATTAAAACAACCATTTTAATTCGCGAAGTAGCGTAGCATTACTATATCATATATATATATATATATTGAATGTGAACATTTTTAAGTCTTTTGTAAATAGATAGTTAGGGGTGTGAACCGGATTAAGTGGAAGTATTTTTATATCCTTATTCATTGCATTAACGGAAAAAAAATAACTTTATCTTTATCCGTATTTGATAAGCTTAATGAAAAAAATCTTATCCGAATATGTTTTAGCAAATACGGTATAGATTAGATAAACGGGTGCCATTGACATCCAAATAGATAATAGACAATAATATATATATATATATATATATATATATATAAGCAAAAAAAAATGTTAAGAAATTTGCTGCTCTTAAAGTATATGTGTGTGTGTGGACATACCCTCTTATTTTGTATATCTGAAAGAGCTTTTAGGAAATTCTATAGAAAAATCACATACACATAATATATTTGAGAGTGTAAATAAATAAATAAATGTGTATGTACGAAAGAAATCTAATGGAACGATCTCTGATGAGGAGAAACACTTCAATTGTTAAACAATGAAATTAATTTTGATATTCGAGTTTCTATAGTCTGGAGGACTTTCGAACTAGGATGTAAATTGGTACAAAACGGATATTCATTATTATGTTAATAAAAAAGATTTTTTTGTATATTTATACCTGATAAATTAAATAAAAGTCTTTATCTATATCTATATTTATCTTATCGAATAAAATACAAATCGAGTAAATAAATGCATGCTATTGACACTCCTAATCCGAACACATCGATTGAGAAAGACAAAAGGAAACAAAAAATGCACGTCTCCCCAGTCCCCACGATTGGTGACAATTATACATACTAATGAATGTGTTGCGTATTTCGAATATCTTCAACGTTACTTTCTTTTTAATTTATGATATCCTTAATGATGAATTGACTCGAGAATTAATCAATGAAAATGCCTTTAGCAGCCGTTATATAATTAAGGTCATGCACGGGCCCAGATAATGTAATTAATTTCTTTCTTTTGTTTTTGATGTCAGGCTGAGAATTATAACTCTGTGGATATTTTGTCATGTGGCCTGTGACACCTGTCGTCTCTCAGATTTTACTAAGGATAAATAGTGAAAATGACAGACTAAGACCCGTTAAAACAGTTGACTTCAAATCAGGGGCGGATCTACTGTAGTACAGGGGGGTCAGCTGCCTCCCGCTGGATTTTCAAAAATAGTGCTAAAAATCTGCTTTTCGGACCTCTGCCCCTCCCTGGAATTCAAATTGCCTCCCTGTAGCTCATTCTGGAATTCTAATAGACAAAATGGAGCCAATATAAACTCTGAGCGAAACAAATTAGCGGAGCCCAAATAGGCGCTGATCCCAAATATCGAAAATTAGTTGAACCAAAATATTTTTATTTTTTTTGAATTCAAAGGCAGAGGCTGCCAAGTTGAACAAAAATGTTGAATTGTTAATTTTTTTCAAGTAATTTATGATTTTTATTATATTGATTGGTATTTTTTTTGTTATGTTGAATTGTACCCGATAAGCTATTGGGTTTGAACCCGATAAGCTATTTGCATCCGATTATTGCCCCGCCCTGACAAAAATCCTGCGTCCGCCCCTGCTTCAAATGATATATACATGAGATGAACTGAGTTGTGAACTAAGAATTATGTTTACTTTATGTTCATATTTTTATTTTTAAAGATCAAATAGTTGATTCGAGTTTTTCAATATGATATCTATATTGAAAGTGCTTGAAGACTAAATTTTATATTTTTGAAAATCTTTAACTATTTTTTTAAGTAGGTAGAAAACTGTTATTTTTAAACATATTTTGAACCATAAAAAAGTAATTTTAAATTATTCTAAAATATAGTTAACAATTTAAAAAAAAATGTAAAATTTAGTTACCTAACACATTTCAATATAGAGATCATATTAAGCAGTTTGGATAATCTCTTTGAAGTTTCAACTATAAAAAATATGAGCGTGAAGTAAAACAAGACCTTTCATAACTCACAATAGTCCAACTCATATCTCTCTCTCTCTCCCTCTCTCTCTCTCTCTCTATATATATATATATATATGTATGTATGTATAAATATAGAGGTTGACTTGGGTGAGCCATGGCTCACCAAGTATTTGTACTCCACGCCGTATTTTCATTTTGAAAGTCCAAACAACCGATTCGAACCGTTAGATGTGATCTTCATATTGAAATGTGAATGGAGACCAAATTTTATATTTTTTGAAAATTTTTTACTATTTATTAAGTATTTTTGAAAATTGCTGTTTTACTGTGAACAGTAAAATTTTCTGGACCATCAGATCAGCAATTTTCAAAAATGCTTAATAAATAGTAAAAAAAACAAAAAAAAATCCAAAAAATGTAAAATTTGGTCTCCAAGCACATTTCAATATGAAAAACAAGATGAACGGTTCAGATCGGTTGTTTGAATTTTCAAAATGACTAAAATGAGTCATGGCTCACCAACGCGCTATGAGCCATGACTCATTTTAGCCCAACTCATATATATATATATATATATATATATATATATATATATATATATATATATATATATATATATATAGGGTCTGTCTAAATTGCTGCTGGCAGCAGTTCTGCCCAGGTGCTGCCGGGGCTATTTTTAGCCGTGTGATGTCCAAACAACAAATCCAAACCATTAGATGTTTAATCTATATTATAATCTACTTGGAGACCAAATTTTACATTTTTTGGAATTTTTTTACTATTTATTAAGCTGGTTTGAAAACCGCTGATTTCAGTAATTTTCTGCAACATTGAAATCAGCAGTTTTCAAACCAGCTTAATAAATAGTAAAAAAATTTCAAAAAATGTAAAATTTGGTCTCCAAGTAGATTATAATATAGATTAAACATCTAACGGTTTGGATTTGTTGTTTGGACATCACACGGCTAAAAATAGCCCCGGCAGCACCTGGGCAGAACTGCTGCCAGCAGCAATTTAGCCACAGCCATATATATATATATATATATATATATGAGTAAGGCTTGGGTGCTATGGATAGCATAAGGTCATCCCGTGCTACGGTCTCAAAAACCTATCGTATAACCTTTAAATTTCGATTTAAATAGCTCAATAAAATGGTTATATAATAAACTTGTAGAATACTAATTTTTACTATTTTTGGAATTCTTTTACTATTTATTATGATTTATGAAAGATGATAAAAAATAAATAGGAAAATAAAAGAAAATTTTGGCCAATTTTGGCCATCTTTCATAAATCATAATAAATAGTAAAAATTAGTATTCTACAAGCTTATTATATAACAAATTTATTGAGCTATTTAAATCGAAGTTTGAATATTATACGATAAGTTTTTTATGCTGTAGCACGGGATGATCTTATGCTATCGATAGCACCTAAGCCTTACTATATATATATATATAGAGAGAGAGAGAGAGAGATTTTGGCTACTCTATTTCCATAAGCATATGAGTGTATATGCTTATAAGTTATTTTTTCATTTTCAAAATCTAAAAAGTCAATCTGAACCGTTAGATGTGATCTCTATATTGAAAAGTGCTTGGATACCAAATTTTACATTTTTCTGAATTTTGTTACTATTTATAAAGCCACTTTGAAAATCACTAATTCAACAATGACTTAACAAAACAATAAAATCAGAAGTCACCGTTGGATCGGCAATTTTCAAAGTGGCATAAAATCCGATATCTATCTACCTAATAAGCTGGTCTGATGCGACTCAAATCCGATATTTATCTAAATTCTGAACCAAAAAATAATCCGAATCTGACTAAATCCGATTCAAATATATATAACCCCACCTTACCATTTTTCAAGTCTACCAAACATGTTCTAACGCTAGCTGCAACGAACTAGAAACAGAAAAATTATATATAATTTTACAAATGAACCGCTACAAAGACCGCCACGATGTGGGAACTAAATCCTTGGCTGTCTTAGTTTATTTAATTTTCATTATTCTTGGAACCAATACGAAGAAAACTTGCAGGAAATGAGGCTAAATTGGGGTAAACACATCAAGTGGCCTGAGCTTTCTGGCCTCATATTTCAGGCTTGATTCTTACTTATTTTAGAAATATTTGCAGCACAGTTCACACACTGATCAGTCCCTGCATTTTTTTTTTTTTTGAGAAATTGAAAGCCTTCCTACCGACAGTCAATATTGAACAAATTAAGGTAATAGTGTTTGTTTATACTTGTAGTAACAGTCAGCTATTGTTTAAAAGTAGCCATTTAAAAGTTTTGATATTATAAAAAATTAAATATCCATTCAAAAGGTTTTTGACTTTAGGTGGTTTTTCAATATCTAAAAAGTAAGCAAAAATCACAGGAGCGTTATTCTCAGTGCTTCAAATTTCATAAGGACTATCTTCTTATATTTTTTTTCCTCAAAGGATGATCATATAAGACAAGCCATAAATTTTATAAGATGAGGTAAAATTAAACTTATGATTACACGCATATTTTTGGCATTTTTTTAAAAAAGCTATACAATAAAAATAGGTTATTTTTGTAAAAAAATTTTGAATCAGCGTGGCAAGTGCCTTCTCTGTTACTATAGGACTTCGCCCAACCTAATAATCTATGATATTGTCATTATTTTGGGGTTTACAAATCTAAAAAATATTATCATATATAGGGCTGTCAAAAAGCTCACTGCTCGTGGCTCGCCTCTAGCTCGCTCGGTAGTGGGCCGAGCTGTTAACGAGCAAGTTCGGCTCAAGCTCGGGCCAAAATAAACGAGCTGAGCCAGGGGTCAGCTTGGACCGGGCCAGCTTGGCTCATTAAGCTACAGTGAATTTAGGGTTTAGCTCCATATAATTTTAAGTCCAGTCCAATTTTCAAAGACGCAATTATGAAAAATTGATGTATTTTTGGTCCGGAAGAAAGGATATGGGCTTCAATTGCTTGAAGATGTGTCTGCTGAACAATTTATTAAATTTTTTGAATGGGTTTTCTTATTTTTATATTTTTGAATTTGTATAATAACAGTCCAATAAAGCCCAACGAGCCAGCTCGTCAGCTCGTGAGCTAGCTCGGGCTAACTTGTCAAGAGCAAGCTAGGGGATTTTGGCTCGGGTGATCTAGGTCCAGCTTGCTCGGTCCAGGCTCGGGCCAAAATAAACAAGTCGAGCTAAAGCCCAGCTCGGCCAGAGCCAGCTCGTTTGCACCAGATTCATATAGCTAGAAAGCAATCATACATAGAGTGTCATGAAAAAAATAATTAAAGTCGTATAAAATTTATTATTACAGTTACTTAGTTTCTTTCCTGTATTATTATTATTATTATTTCTTTCTTTTGCGTATTTAATTTGGAATATTCTAGTAAGAATCCTACAAACACAATATAAAAAATACATGTTCTAATCCCACATGGCTATCATCCAATACTAAACTAAAGCCCAGAGTAGGCTGAATTGACAAATAAAACCATACCATTTCAGTCCATTATTTTCAAGTATCCTTCCAGTGTAGGCTGATTGACGAATAAAACAAAACCTTTCCAGTCCATTTTCAAAGTCTTCTTCAATAAACTAAGGCCCATGTGATCACCCTCTTCTGTTATGTTATTATCCTGTTGCAACCAATTAATGTTACGTGGAGGCTAAAAATATTAAAACATATCAAAGGTATAAAATGTTTCTTGTTCGCCGACTGCCAAGAGCAAGTTGCTCATATTTCTTTTTTTTTTTAAGGAGAAAACGCCCGCCATTAATTAAACCAAAAGTTTCACATCCAATTACAAATCGAGACTGTCTCATATTTGTGGTAAACACATGTACTAGAAAAAAGCCCCTGATCTAAAATGTAAGCTATAACCCACATATTCCCATGCACGTATTCTGCGCAGCTTTACGCTTGATCAGCCTCCTCATTAAGATCTCTTGAAAAATGGCAGCAGACGAAACTCAGATTCTTCTTAACAAGAGTTCAGCATTTGAAAGTTTCATCAAAGGCCTTCCAATCAGTTCCTAGTGTAGCCTGATACTCTATGCATGCCCTTGCCAGTGACTGATTAGCGGTAAGGAAGGTACATGAAATGATTTCGGATTTCAGCACATAGGACATACCTGCCAGCAGCGCCTTGCGCCTCCGCCTGAAACGCATAACACGCTTCTGATTTGGCAGAACCATAAACCACCAATTCCATCACCTTCAAAAAAACGAAACCTGTTCCGCCCTGCTCTGCGCATTTAAAACCCCATCTTGCATCCCTTTTCCAGGGAGCGCATTTGCCAGTAAAGTTTCAGTCTTGATGGAGCTCCAGTAATTCTTTCTGGTAAAAGAAGAAAAAATGATTTTATATAAGAATACGGTTACGGTACTATACACAGTGAATTAATTTGTATTATGGATTGATAATTTTATTTTTAAAATCTAAACAATCGATTTGAACCGTTCAATATGATATTTATATTAAAATGTACTTATAAATCAAAATTTACAGTTTTTATAATTTCTTTTATTATCTTTTTAGATAAGTAGAAAATTATTTATGGAAATCATTCAAAAGTTTTATATCTATATAAAAAAAAATAGTAAAAGAATTCAAAAAAAATATAAAAATTAGTATGCAAACACATTTTTATATGAAAATTATGTTGAACGGTCCATAATATCAACTATTTGAATTTTGACAACAAAATAGTGATCTATAGCACAGATCAATTTGCACTATGCATAGTAGCATAGCCCCACTCTTAACATTATATAAATTAATTATATCTTTTTTAGCCCTGCAGTCTCTTATACAAAGGATAACATTTTAACTGTCAATAACATTAGTCGGGGTTCTATAAACTAATTAGTTGCATTACGACACAGAAGATCTAAGACTAGATATTTGGAAGGATTGATCAGAAAAGACCTCATAACTAGCGCTATTAATTTTTATGGCTCTACCAGGCATATACCTACTAATGATTTGATTCTCCTATTTTCTTCCTTTTCTGGTCCTTGTTTCTTTCTTTCAAGATTATTACCAAATAGTGTATAGGCTGTAGTTTCTTCTATTCTTAGCTCTCTGTGATCTATATATAGCTAGCAAAGCATGAATGTAAAATATAAGTTTAAAATGAAATAAAATAAGAAAGGAAGGATTGAGGGAGTGTGGTGTTAAATTTCTGTGATTGCTTGATTTCAACAAGTTGTGCTAATTTAGCACAAGTAATTGTCAATCAATATCTCAATTCTTATATTATGCATGTAGTTGTCCTGATCCGCCAACGGCTGAGATTAAAAGATGAACTTTCAAATTGAATATTAACCCTTCAATCATATAATCTATCTTCTTTTGATTAAATACATCCATTTTATGTATAGAAGTCTAAATTTAGTTAAAAATAAACTTGCCACAAGAACTGCTACATTGTTTGTCACAATTAAAATTGAATGAATTTCTAGCGACTTGTTTTCTTATTTCTTTTTACAACTATCTCAAATTCCTACAATTAAATTATTTCTTTATTTCTTTGTTTTCTCCATTTCATTTCTCCTTTTCCTCCATTGTTCGACAATAAAAATGAAAACCATTATATCTTTTTGGATTTTATTTAAGACTACTTTATCTTTGTGAATAGATGAATAATAGATCTTGTACTAATGGAAACAATCATATCTTTTCAATCTGAATATATATGTAGAGAAAATCCTAATTTGAATCATTTAATCATATCGTTTCCAATTTTGTTTATTTACATATTATTTCTTATCTAAGTTATTTAATAACCTATCTTATTTGTGGAGAAAATTAGATATTAAATCGCAATGATACTTCAAGAATTTTTTTTATATTATATTGGCTTAATTTCTTATATGCCCTTAAACTGCAATCGATTTTCCTATTTCTCCCTCAACACTTTAATTTATCATATTTACCCCTTAACTCTTAAAAGTCTTTCTTATTTATCCGTTTTATTAACTACAAGCCAAGTAGATTTAAAATCCCCATTATACCCATCTCCTCTCCTTGTTATTTGAATTTCATCTCCGCTCTTCTCTTATGATTCTATTTTATTTTGTTGTTGTCAGATCAAACATTGATTTTGACTTCAAAGGCATGTGTTTTGAACTCTCTTTATCACTTCATTTGCCACTTCATTTGCACAAACTCCATTCCTTTGATGAGCCTTGCTGTGGATAAGTTTCTCTTCTATCATTTTTGTCCATCCTACTTGTACGAACTTATTAATTGATTTTTACCCAAGAAAAATTAATTTGTATTTTATATCACTGAAACTTATTATGTATGAAATATGGATACAAATTAAATAATAAACAATTTCCGATGCAAATTGTGATTAGATTGGAGTTTACTTGTGCATAAAGTATCGGTTGATACTTTTTTTTTAAGATTTTATTTTTTAAGGTCAGAAGGGAAAATAAGAAGTTTTTTCATCACTCTGATTTAGAATAATATGAAGAAAAGTCAAGAGAAAAGAAAAAGAAAAATAGTTACAATTGACCTATCGACTAATTAGTACAACAATCATCGCACTAAAATTACTAGCAAAATCTTCTCTTGGTTGTGGTGTCCTCTGTACCAGATTTATCCTAATTATTTGTGGTTCATTACTAGATCAAATACTAACTTTAAAAAAAATACTAGATTTCAAGTACTGCATCATTTCAGAAAATAAAATTTTAGTTGTACAATCCTGATTAAAGGGATTCACATGGAGGGAAAGCTTGTGAAGTTGTGATTCAGGTTAGATGACGGAGGGAGAGCTTCTGATTTAGACTAAATAAGGTTCATTTATAATGTCAATGAAACAAAGTTAATTACTTATTGTTAAATTAGAAAGTGAGAGAGACGAATAGAGATTCTAAACAAGAACATGTGTGTATGCGATCATCAGAGATGAGTGCCCAATCAAACCTGTGATATTTACACCGAACTACTTTTTTCTATGTGAGAACAAAGAGGAGAGGAATAAGGGCTTTTCAGTCATTATATAAGGGTTAACTTAAATGTTTTAATAGGAGGGTAAATAAGAAAAGCTTTCAAGAGTTGAGAGGCATATAGTAAAAATTGAAGTGTCAAGTGAGAAATAAGAAAATCAACTAGAGTTGATGGGTATATAGAAAATTAACTCTATTATATTTGATTTTTTTTTTCATTTGTTGTTATTTCTTTTATTGTTATTTATTATTTAGATATCTATTTTTTCTTATTGTGTCTTTTATTTTCATTTAAATATATATTTTTTAATTTTGTGTGAATGTCAAATAAAAAGATTTTTTTTTATATTCTATTCAATCTTATAATATATTTCTGTTGCAACACACGGGCACGATACTAGTATTAATAATAATAGATTGTTGAAGTTTTAATTAATTAAGCATAGAATATACGGTCAATGCTTCAAGTCATAATAAGATGTTGACAAGAGTTGAACAATTCCCCAAAAATACAAGATGTTCACATGAGTTGAGCAATTTGATGTTATGTCTCTCACATAATTATTTTCGATTCCAAAACATTTATTGCGACTGTGAGAGTTTCTACTAATAATAATAACTTATTTCTAAAATAAATAAGTATAGAAAACGATCTCACCGTATTATTGGGGTTAAGAATAAGTCTAGGTCTATTATAGGAGTCAACCTAATATACACTTAAGTGTACTAATTGAACCATACACTTAACCTTAGAATTCTAGAATTAGCTTTGAGATTCGCGCTGCACGACTTTTGAATAATCTACACGACTTTTAAAAAAATCGCACGGTCCTAGAGTTAAGTGTACGGTACACTTAAGTGTATATTAGTTTTACTCCTATTATAGTATATCAGAAAGTAGTACATTTAGAGAGAATTACAGCTGTGCAAGGACTTCTAAAGAAGGATGCGATGGTATATATATAACCACGCCTTTTCTATTTTTATTATTATTTACTAGCGCATATAGGACTAGAAGGCTGTATTATATTTTAAACTTGGCTCAAAACCTTATTTTAAAAAAGAGGTGACTTTACAGGGTTAATTAAATTCCATGCTCATATACAGTTACTATATTGAAAACATAGATTGTACGGAATTAATTTTTAAGTCAATAATAGAACAATTATTATATTTTAAGGAGGTCATAACTAAAAAATTATTTAAAAATATCAAATACTTCATGTACATTTACTAAGGAAGGAATTGTGTGGATGGAATAGAGCTCATGTGACGAATTCAGATCCCCTAAGGTAACAAAAAAAAAGAGTTTGAATTCAGATTGTCTGATCAGAATCTGAGTATGAATATTAAAGAATCCGTATATTCTATCTTGAACCGGATTGATCTGGATTTGATCGGATGGTCATGATTCAAACTCAAATTTTGGGTTACTTTACGGATCCGGTTCAAATGACCCCATTTTTGTATAATTTGATCATTATATTTATGTGAACCCAATTCGTGCTCGTTATTACCTCGAACGGTGATGCGGGTGCAAGTTGCCTTCACCTAACAGAAGTAATTATAAAAAGAACACTTCTCTACCGCCTTGTTTTCCTCTCTGTCCTGTTTCATTCTTTTCTCCTGTCCCAAGAGAAAGAAAACAGAGTTGACTCACCTCTGTTACCTCTACAAATACTTAAAACAACATCTCTTACAATTTTATACCATCAACTTTTTGACTTCTATCCCTCCTTTATTCCCTTCTTATACCCTTGCCATGGCATCCAACGGTTCTGTCACCACCGGCCATCCC
Source organism: Carex pumila (assembly GCA_033356055.1). Classification (NCBI taxonomy): domain Eukaryota; kingdom Viridiplantae; phylum Streptophyta; class Magnoliopsida; order Poales; family Cyperaceae; genus Carex; species Carex pumila. Next base: position 135,933 of record JARJHM010000385.1, on the reverse strand, counting down.
ATGACATGCAAAGGTAATACTATGAATGCTTCTCAATTCTCACCAAGCTAAACCAAATTTAACACTTGAGTTTCTTCAATTTGAGCTCTTTCATTTCATTTTCGCATGTTTAGCGGCTATCGTATGGGGACCGAGCGAGCCGTTTGTTATACAAGAGGTACAGGTGGACCCGCCACGCCGAATGGAGGTTCGGCTGAAGGTTTTGTACACATCCATTTGCCACACGGATCTCAGTGCTTGGAAAGGAGAGGTTTGTTTTTGTGCTTTCTGATGATAAACATGTGTAATTCATTAAGGCACCTAATCCCTTTTTGTCTGATTTTGTTTTATTATCTGTAGAATGAATTGCAACGTGCATATCCCCGGATTCTTGGCCATGAGGCTGCTGGGTATATCTCTCTCTTTAATCTCTTTGCTTATCTGTTTTGTATGGAATGATGCTTTACTAGATTTTTTTTTTTTTTTTTCTGAATTTAAGGGAACCATTGATTCAAATGAATAAAAGTCCTTTATTATTTTAGTCAACGTAAAAAGCGAAATCTTGAAAACAACTTCTAGTTTTATTATTTTAGTGAAAAGTTTGTTAAAAAAAATTTGCACTAATATTATCTATAGGTCACACTGGTAGCTTTCTTTCCAGATTTCGGATACTATTCCAATTTTTGCTTTTCAAATAAAGATACAAGTATCTGAAAGTAAACAAGAGTGCCTCGTAACTTACAGTATATAATATTCTCATATATTGAGCTATACAAATTTAAGTTTTTCTTTTTTAGGTAATGTAAAATTAAGCTTTTTTTTTTTCTCATAAATTCATGATAATTGACACTCCGTCCTCACCAGATCCATTTAAAATCTTGTTTTAGACTGCTACAGTGATTGCCATATATTAAAATATCAATATTATAATTATTGATTGACAATACATGCATTGGTGTGCATGGCTTGGCTGGCCATCATGATTGTTATATCGTTTATTTATCTGTGACAATTATTTGTGCCTAATTGTGTGTAGAGTGGTAGAGAGTGTCGGAGAAGGCGTCAAAGACCTCAAAGCCGGTGATCATGTGGTGCCGATATTCACCGGCGAGTGTGGTAGTTGCAATAACTGCCAGTCTGACAAGACCAATATCTGTGGGGAGTTCCGGGTCAACCCGTTCAAGAGCACCATGGTGGGCGACGGGAAGACCCGGTTCTCTGCAGTGGGACCTGCCGGCGGTGACCGTGTACCGGTGTACCACTTCCTCAACACGTCCACCTTTTCAGAGTACACCGTGCTTGACTCTGCTTGTGTGGTCAAGATCAACTCAGAGGCTCCTCTTGAGAGAATGTGCTTGCTTAGTTGTGGGATCTCAACAGGTATTTATTTTTTTCACTTTATCCATAATTAAGTTCCATTTTTTCAGAGTTATATTTTTTAATTCATAGATTTATCATCCAATATTGCGATTACAAATGCTAAATTATGAAAAACAAAATACTTTAGCACTTAATAAGTACTTTAGAAGGGCTTAAACGTGAACTTTCCTATTTTTCTAGATTCTTGCTGATGCAAATATCTTTAGTTTAGTAGAAAGCTATCAGAATTATACGGATAATCATCTCCATTAACAAACACACTAGAATAACAAAGTCAATGGCGTCTCTGATTTCTGTGCAAAAGCTCGTCTCTCAACAATCAAGGGGTATTCAATTTGAAATAATAAAATGGTGATAATGATGGTACATGCATGTGCAACCGTATATTAGACTGATTATAGGAATGGTAATAATGTTAGGTCCTTGTCAGGAAAAGATTAACAGAAAAGGAATGAATTTGTAAAGAAAAATAACCTTTACAGTAAGTACCAGGAAATTTTAAAACACTGGTATAGCTAGTTACAAACTAAAATCATTGACAATCACTTGATTTAAATAATTTTGGTGAGAATAAAGTGTAAAGTTTCTATTTGATATCTGACACTTTAGGTATATGAGCTCTATATAAGTATCCTATTTCTAATAAAATATTAAACCGATTGGAGCAGTTGCTGATACAAATTAACAAGAGTAAAAAACCTGAATGAATAGGAATGATATTTTGGTTTTTATAATATCCCACGCTAAAATAATCTCTTCCCGGAAGCACGGTGATGCAAAAGAGCACCTCTGTTCCAATGGAATTTGTCGGTTAGCTTATGTATTAGTTTATAATTTTCTCCTCCAGCTAATGAGGTCGTTTTCATATTATTGAGCGAATGATAGGAAATTAAACGAGATGCTAGCTGATCTTCTATAGCCTTACTTGTGTGTTAATCGGTATTGAACTGTTCTCTCTACCCCGTGATTAAATAAAGGAGCGACAACCAGTGATATTTCTTTGTTACATAAGATTGCTAGGAAACCTTTCATGAATTTTTAAACTTGTTTTCAATTTCTTTCCCGTAATTTCGACAAAACAAAAGAATGCCTAAGATATCTCATGAACAATTAAATCATCTTTAGAGAAAATTTTTAGTGTATCCATTCAAACTTCCGAAATAGTCAATTTCCTCATCAAAACATTGAAATTACTTATTTTTCCATTCTAAATTGAAATCTTTTCTAATATCCCATGTGTTAATTAAAACTGAAAGTTTAAGATAAATTTTTAATTTAATTATGTTTTCAAGTTTTAAATATCTATTTCGTCCCTCTTCTAGTTCTAGAGATCTCATTTTTTCTTCTCCACCTCTATTTTGCCCCTTTGCTGCCATTAGCATGGAAATGATAAGATGTCAAACTAAAGGCAATACTGCAACTCAAACTGCACAATAGGTCCATGGAGAAGCGGAGGAAGAAGCTCCTAGTACTGTTTCTAATAAGACAATTAAAAATAGATTTTTTTTTTCTTTGAAACTACAGGAATTGGACAACCTCCTAATTTTTCCTGAAAATTTTAGAAATCGCGCAACTTCCAATAAACCAATCCATGTTTTGAATGGGTACACTAGAAATTTTCCCTATCCAGTAAATGTTAACTTTCTAGACAAATTTCTTTGTTTTTTGACCAGAGAAGACCAAACATGGCACTATTCTCGGGTCCCACAATTCCCTGACTTGAAGACTGAACTGAAAAGTCATTCAACTGTACCTTCCCTTTCGCTGCAGTATTGCCATTAGCAATGGAATGGGAAACAAAGAAAGAAAGAGCAAAATAGCTATTTAACTTGTAAACATAATTAAATTATAAATTTATCTTAAATTTTCAGCTTTAATCAACATATGGGGATATTAGAAAAGATTTCAATTTAGAATTAGGAAATAAGAAATTTCAATGTTTTGATGAAGAAATTGGTTATTTTAAAAGTTTGAATGGATACACTAGAAAATTTTCTTAGAGTACGTTTGAATACACTCTAAAATAGTTAGAATGCTACTATTGAGAATAATAAATTAAGAATAGCTAGAATAACTACTATTTGAAAATAGCGCTAAGTCAAAGTTATTCAGAATAACTAAAAAGTTATTTGGATGTACTCTTTAGAATAGAGTTTGCATTCTTTGGATGCACTCTTTGCAACAGTCGCTATTCTAATTTTTTGTTGAAACAACAGAATAACATTGTTTTGCTTGTTCAAAATAGTAAGTATAATTGTTTTAATAAATTTAATTTATAATAGCACTATTATTATACTATCCAAACATATCTAAATGTTTTAGGAGCACCGTTGTTGTGTACAATAAATGTTGCCCATGACATAAATGTTGCCCATAACATGGATGCCATGATTTCTTGTAGCAATAAATTAACAGATAGCTTATGTCAGTCTTATAATGGAACTGTCAGTTGGACATAAGCTATCTGTTAATTTATTGCTACAAGAAATCATGGCATCCTTATTAGTCGATGTTCATACATCATGATATTAAATAGCAGAAATTTCATGTATACCCCTCAAAAAACTTGAAATTCCATATCCTCTTCTAGAATTTCTAATATCATATTTACCCCTCTAAATTTCAGACACCTACAGTTTTACTCAATTTATTGCATTTTCTGTTAGAACTCATTTTAAAGTTATATATATAAAGCATCCATTTTACTCCTTATTTAAAAAGTTAGTATTATGTTTAAAAGAAATATTTAATTTTCTAATTACCAATTGTGATTGCAAATGATTAATTTTCTTATTCGATGGACACATAAATGTATGCTTAAATGTAACTGTGTATACATTATAAGCTGAGAAATGAACCATGTGTTCTTGGAAATTGATAATTAGAAAAATGGACATTGTTCTTGAACAATATTTTTTTAAATAAAAGATGAAATTGGAACTTTATAAATTTAAAATAAGTTAAAATAAAAAAAACAATAAATTGGATAAACTTGTAGTTTTTTAAAATTTAGACGGATAAATATGATATATGAATTTTAGAGGGGACGCACGTAATTTTGATATTTTTGAGAGGTAAAAACAAGAGGCAAGGACAAAGAAGAGGCATTAAATAAGCATCATTTTGATTTCTAAAATTGTAAGAAGAAGAAACAAGAGAATTTTTAATAAGCAAATGAAGACAAGATTAACCAGCCCAAAATGTGACTTTAGCTATCATTAATCAGTACCTCTGTGGATCCAAAATAGGCCACAGCGACATCGCATGGAACTATGGAAGTGTCTTTTGTGTTTGATTAATGTTTTATTGTCTTTTCTATAGATGTGGGTCCAATTGATCAGATATTTTTTTTAATGCTTTTTGAGGGAAATCGTGAGTTCTATCATTAGTTTTTATATTTAAATGAAAAAAAAATTCCTAACTCTTACTCAAATCAGAAACACAATGCTTCTGTGATAATAAAAATGTTTCATAAATTAAGGGAAAGTTCATGTAATTGACCATTTAAAGTCTGGTCATGGCACTGCACTGCCAAGATTTTCAAAACAAAAAAAATTCTGGTCATGATTCATAGGGGACTTTTCAAATTTTACAGAGTAGTTTGCAATTCAGACTGCATTTTCTATTTCAGGATGTCAATTAATAATGCATCATAAATTGCTGACTTTTCATACAGTGTGATTGAAAAGTTGAATTCTGAATTTTTTTTTAATGTAAACATAGGTGTTGGAGCAGCATGGAATACAGCAAATGTGAAAGAAGGTTCAACTGTTGCAGTATTTGGACTTGGCGCTGTTGGCCTTGCGGTTTGAACAATCCCCTCTTTTTGTAACATAAAATGAATGAAAAAAAAAGAAATAGAGTAAGAAATAAATGATAGAAAGGAAGAAAAATAAATAAATTGAAAATATAAAAAAAAAATTTTGGTCATAATTTTTTAAAAAATATAAAAATATGCTTATGTTAAAATAATTATACAATTAAGCACCATCCTGATTGAAAACGAGCTCCGGCTGCAAGATTTAGTTCTTTCATGTGTTTATTCGAGGATTTAGAGAAATTATGATTACAGTTGCTATAAGAATATGTGAATATTTGCAAAATTAAAAGTGCTTAATAGCAATGATATTTTTGCCATTAATAACGACACCTTCAAAAATAGCAATTTATATCATCTTGCACTCGACAATAGTCATTTTTTATCCTCACAAATACTCATATATTCTTTTAGATTAATTAATTGAATGAGTTGTGTGTGATCATTCAATTATTGCAGTAAATTTACCTATATACAAAAATGCAGGTAGCCGAGGGGTCCCGATTGAGAGGAGCTTCAAAAATTATTGGCGTTGATATTAATTCAGAAAAGTTTATTAAGGGTATATTATTTTTTTAATATCTTTTTTTTCTTTGTGTGTGTAAGAGATACATAGGCTCTTACATCTTGTGCGTATTAAATTTTCTTTCAATTGGAAAAACATAAAAAAGAAAGACAATTGAAACAGCTTTCAGGTTAAAGGTTACCTACCTTGCAATTTCCCTAAAGAAATGAAAAGACCAAAAAAGTGTCAAATATCAGGGCTGATGCATGATTTGCCGGACTTCATAAATTAACTACTACTGGTAAAATGGTTGCAACTTGTTTCTGAAATTTGTTTTTTCTAGATATTATTTATGCTCGTGGTTTTAAATGAGGGTCCTACATAGATCCCAATTTGTAATTTTAAACCATCTACCCATATTGGTCATGTTTTACTTGTTCATCTACTAAATTGACCAAAATGTAGGTGAGGAAATGGGAATCACTGACTTCATCAATCCCAAGGAGTGTGGCAGACCAGTAAATGAGGTACATTTTCTTTAATTATATTAATTATTTTTACCGCTTAACAGACTATAAAAGAAGCCAGCGACTGAGTTGACTCTGATTTATTTGCATGCGGAGTAGCACTTGTGGTCCCATCTCATTGATAGAGATTTTTACATATTAAGTTGTTAACCCTGCTAATATTTACAATTTAACTATTCTAAGCTGATTTTTAATCAGCATTCAATTTGGAAGAATTAAAGACAAACAAAATTATTTTTTTCCTGGCCCAGGTACAGAACTACTGTTTATTTATTGAAAAGGGCTTTGATGGTTCTCTCTGTTTTTCTTCTTCTTTTCTTTATGATCCTTTTTAAAATCCTTATGTTGGGAACATATATCTATGGTTCGGTTGTGCTAGGTGCTTCAATACCCCAATATTTCATATTTGGATATTCTTTTCTGCAAATTGGTATGATTGTTATTTGGATTTAGAGTTTAGGGTTGTGCTGGTATGATTGTGACAGCCACCCACAATAAGTACTTAGCTTAGCACAACCAATAATTCTGACAAAACGTTATCATAATTGAGGACAAAACGTTTCATACTGATACTAACTGGTATGATTGTGATTTGGATAAAAATAACCAGTCAGGACAGTAACTCATATACACTATACTACCAAAATTATTATGGTCAGTTTAACATATTTTATATATCAATCAAGACTTGAGACCTTGTTGGTGAGACAGTAGCTCATACGGACTACACTACCAAACTAACTACGATCAAAGAACAACAATTAAAATCATATCTCAGTTATATAACAATAGTTGATAACATATTTTATACATCATTCCAAATTTGAAATCTTGATGGTGGTGTTGCTTGCAGGTGATAAAAGAGATGACAAATGGAGGGGTAGATTACAGCTTTGAATGCTCTGGAAATTTGGATGTACTGAGAGAAGCCTTCATTTCAACTCATGATGTATGCATTTTCTTGTATAATTTTTTCAATACCTTTCTACTAATTATAATTGAGGACTACGAAGAAAAAGAAAAATGAAATTTGGTAAATACTGATGCTTGATAAAATAAATTTTGCATTTAGGGATGGGGATTGACTGTTGTTTTAGGCATCCATTCCACACCAAGACTGCTTCCCTTACACCCAATGGAGCTATTTGATGGCCGGCGCATCACTGGGTGCATTTTTGGGGACTTTAAGGGAAAGTCTCAATTGCCTGAAATTGTTGAAAAATGCATGAAAGGGGTTTGTTCTTTCTCTATCAGAAAAACCAAAATTCTGAATCAATATTTTTATATTACTCTCATACTCTTTGCTCTTCCCAATAAATCTTTAATAATCTTTATCTTTAATTTTTCCAATTTTTGCATGCAGGAAATAAAAATCAATTTCGATGGATTTATAACACATGAATTACCATTTGAGGAGATAAACCAGGCCTTCAAGCTGCTGGTGGAAGGAAAATCCCTTAGATGCTTGCTTCACCTTTAAATGCTCTATTCTGATAGTCACTATCGGAAATTTTCAAAAAGAAAAAACCTTTAAATGCTCTGTACAATTTATAAACTCAGAAAACAATTAATCTTGTTATATTTCACGTCTCATTGCTATTGTAAAGATCAGACTGGTTGTAATATAAACTTAAATCGATCTGTTCTTTAATTAATTCATGCTGCTTTTGTGTTGTATAATTAATGAATATTTTTTGGGTGTTTCATATATCTGTTGGAGAAAACTAAGCATTTTAACATGTATATACATTTGCAACACTGCAGTAGTTACAACTGACAGTGCTGTGCTGGGAATGTACCACATCTGTTATGATACATGAACATGTTGTACCTGTTTATATGATTTCTGCAGACATAAAAAAAATGATAAACATATATAAAGTATAATTTTGCTCATAATCAATGCTGGCGTTTAAGACTTGTACAAATGCCTCAACCAGTGTTGTAAAAAACATTTGCATCCGTTTAGGCTGATTAATCGGCCAATTAGCTGTTGGCGGTGACCAAGGTGTCACAGATTTTTCTGACTAATCGGCCGATTATCCCTCCACCCCCCCCACCCAAAAAAAAAAAACCCTGAATTTAAAATAAAATGGGATTACAATTTGCTTAAAGAAGCCCGAGTAAAACAAACTTATTGTTTAAGCCCAAAATTCTCATTTTAGTATTTAGACCCGAAAATCACGTTAATGAAGCCCAGTTTAAGATTTGACCCATGTCATCGGTCGAATTAAGCCCATATCTCCCACGATCTAGTGCTTTCCTGAAAATCACAGAAAGCACCAGATACCAATCCTCCTCTCCGAAGCTCCGAGCACTTTCTCTTCTTATCAAAACCGACACGTGTCACTCCGAAAACGGTCATGAACCTTCTTGATCCCTCTTCCAGCTCTATATAAAGTTCAGGTACTCACCTGTGCTCCATTGCAGAAGAAATTCAAAGAACGCTGAAGCAGTACTTCGACCACACTCAATCTTTAGTAACCAACTTAATTAGTTTCCTTGCACAAAGATGGCAGTGGCATCTCCATGCGCCCTTGCAAGTCGTCTCACCTCACGTCTCATGGCACGGCCGATGGTAACACTTCCGAGAAGTTTTGGGAGTCAAGTTCGTGTCAGGCCTATGTCTGCAATTGCGGAGAAGCATGAGGACTCGGCTTTGAATGTGCATGTCGATGAAAAAGCGGTTGAGAAAAAGGGTGGCAAGCAGGCCATGCAGAGGCGGCCTCGCCGTGCTGCGCCTCTTGACATCTCTCCATTTGGTATGCAATTTTCCACCCTTCAATAGCTTTTACTTAATTCTATGAATGGTGTCATGGATAATATAGTAATATTTAAGAAATACGTACTGTAACTGACATTTTGCCACATTGTCTTACTGAGTACTGACAGTTCGTATTCTGATTTCTGAAATTTTGAAAAATCTTGCAGGGTTGATAGATCCATTTTCACCAATGAAGACGATGAGGCAAATGCTAAGTACAATGGATCGCCTATTTGAGGACACCATGACTAGGTCTCCAAGTGATGGAGGCCTTGAAGTCCGGGCACCATGGGACATCATGGAAGATGAAAAGGAGGTGAAAATGCGGTTTGACATGCCAGGTTTATCCAAGGAGGAGGTGAAGGTATCAGTGGAAGACGATACCTTGGTCATAAAGGGAGAACATACAAAGGAGGAAGGCAGTGAAGAGAAGGGTGAATGGTGGAAACAGAGAAGCGCCAGTTCATATGACATGCAATTGCTTTTGCCCGATGAATGTGACAAGAGCAACATTGTAGCCGAGTTCAAGAACGGGGTTTTGCTCGTGACAATTCCTAAGAGGCCAGTCGAGCGCAAGGTTGTTGATGTGGAGATCAAGTGAGGTTTTAATAGGTTAGACAATGTATATGTGCTGGTGTGTGTTGCCGAGGTTTTAGTTCAAAGTATATATATGGTTTTGGTTTGCCATGTAATATGTAGTTAATGAATAATAAGATCAGCTGGAGAAATGAAATGGAAATTTATCTGCCGGCTGATTTTATTGAGCCATCTGTGCGTCTGGTTCAGTTTGTAAACATTTGCATTAGGATTTGTTATATACTTTTGTGATAGTGTTTTTCCTTAAATAAAATGCTTGGGCCCAGAACAAGTGAAGATTTAGACTGGTGTTAATTAGTCATTTTTTTTTTTTTTTTTTTTTTGGTGTGGACCTTGCAATGCAAACAACGCTGGTCTCACAACTGTGCACATCGATCCCATAAGCTGGTATTGATAGTTCCAAAGTTGATGCTCGGATTTCTTTAGTTAATTTTGCTGAATATCGATTCTTTAGTACGAATTAAAGATCATTTCTTTTAGTCTTCTTTTGCTCAGATTGTTATTCTTTGTTCAGGTTTGAAGGCATTTATATTTTTTTCTTTAGCTTTCTTAGTTATATATTAAGTCAATTAAATATCAGTTTCTTAGGTCTCCTTAGAATTTAATCACAATGCGGGTACAGACCCAAAGTGTGATAGCTAATACAATTGATCAGGTTGCATACGGGCTTTGGTTATTGCAAAAATAAAAATAAAAATACAATTGATCAAGTCGTGCTTCTGACTTATATGGGCCTGTAACTTGGACCCACCATCAATTATCCTGCTCGGACTGTAAAACCCAAAATTTCAGTCTTGTTCGATCAATGAAACGCATTTATTTAAAATCAACCGATTATGATGCCATCTCAAACTATGGCAGCAGATTGGATTCGTTTAAATGTAGAAATAGTTACAAGGATCATTTGATCTGAGTGACAGACGTGTACATATTTTCTTATATCAATATATCTTAGTGGAAACTTTCCACTAACTTTCAAAAGAAAAAATACAAAAGAAAATTAAATTAACAATATTAACGGTTGATACGTTAAAAAACGATCTGACTATAATTGCTAATGAGTAATGATGTCTTTTAAAGAGGATAGTAAGGTTTTTTTTGTTAGTTTATCCGATATGGACATGAATAAGGATAAGAATATAGGTAAATGTTATTTTATACCTATTAATTTATAGAATAATTATATCAAATAAAATTATATGATAGTGTTTGAGCAATAAATATAAATAAAACTATATAATAGTGTTTGAGCAATAATTAGTGATGGTAAAAATTTATTTGTGTGATATTTCATATGATAATGTTTTAAACAATATTAGTAATATATTTTTGTTATTCAGTGTATATTTTTTGCTATAAAAATATTAAATATATTACTTTTATTTACATATTTTGTTATTTAATTAAATAATTGAATTTGTCTACAGAGATTTTTCTATTTGAATTCTATTGCTTTAAAAAAAATTAGTTGAATCGATTGCAACTTTTTTTTTTTTCTTTGTAATGTATATATGTAACATGAATGAGTTTTGATATTCTATTTGTATAATATAATATAGTTAATTATTAAATTAGATTTATTCGTTATTCATTCCTTATCGTTATGTTATCTGATAATTTTAACGTATAAAAGAAAAGTAAGATAAAGTTAATTTTTAATAGAAAAAAATAGAATATGGATAAGGTAAACTCTGAAAATGCTTTCGTGTATCATATTCATTGACACCCCTAGAATTGGATGAGCTTCAAATCCATTTTAGCTCGATTCGCAATCTGATTCAGCATCCTCTAAGGTAATTTAATATTTATTAAGTTTGAAGTCGGACTGTTTAATTAGAATTCAAACTAATCTGATCCAACTGTGTACAAGGTCCTCTTAATATCTGCGCTAGTATATAATGAGTGCATCAGATTCAAAATAAAAAAAAAAATTGTTACCTCCGGTCCGGTGATATGAATTCTTGCTCAATCTGAATTGTTCTATTTACGTTAAGATTCACACATTTGACATAAATTTACAAATTATTTATAATTTTAATTTTCTGCACAAATTTTGACTCGAATCAAACATACTAATAATTTTTTTGGTCTGATTAATCTTCTGTTTTATTATATAAATAAGTAAATAAACAACTACAATAAAACCGCTATTGACGAGTCGGTTCAGGACAAATACGCTGTGAGGTAACAAAATATTGAATCTGTACCGTATGAATTTGTCCTCCATCGATGAATTTCTTTTTAATAACTGTAATTAAAAAATGAAATTTAATGAATCAATATGATAATTAGATTTTTTACATAAATTATACATACCGAGTAGCCTATTGGATATATAAAAAGAGGACCTAATAATCTATTCGGTACATTCCATGTCACAATTTTTTTATAATATTATGTAGTGTTCTAAATAACACGCTATAGCGTTTTCGGACCTTAAACGCTAAGCTATGAAATAAAAGTACGTTATTTCAATTACGACTGCTATAAGTGGTAATAGCAGTCCGCTATTTGTGCTACACACTATACTACATAGGCTTTATTTAAAAGTCCAAACATAAATTTTATTTCAAGGATTAATATTTTTCAAAATCGAGATTGTTTTGTTTTTAAATTTAAAAAGATAGATGGTTTATGCCGATTTTTTTATTTATATCCATAAAAATATATAAATTTAAAAAACTAACCAAACCGCTTATATTTTTCTAAAACTACCCAAACTGGACATTTTTTTTCCGGTTTTAATACCAATTTTCAAAAAAAGAAATTTCCAGAAATTGCATCCTAAATCCGGAATAATTTTTTCCGGATTTAGGATTTTTTTTTTGGCTAAATCCTGAATAATTTTTTCCAGATTTAGTTTTTTTTTAGGGAAAATTTTTTTATAGGAAATTTTATTTTTCATTTTTCAGTTTTTATTTATAATTTATTTATTTATTGTATTGAAGTATTACAAATATTTAATATATTTTTTTAAAAAATTGATGGAATACTATATAATTTGATTTATTTGAAAGATTGTTACAAATAATCCGAATCAACATTTTTCATGCCGGATTTTTTGTGACCGTAAGAAAAATTAATATAATATAATATATGTATATGTATATATAATATAATATATATGTTAAAATGTGCTTGCATATCAAATTTAATATATTTTTGAATTATTTTACTATTTATTAAGTATTTAACAAAATCGCTATCTATATTCAGACCATTGAATTTTTGTACCCATTAAGATTAGATCTGCAAGCACATTTTAACATATATATTATATTATATATACATATATGAGGAGGGATTAAGTTACAACAAGTTACAACAAGCATTTTTTACATTTTCAAAGTCCAAATCGTCGATCCAAACCGTTAGATGTGATCTCTACAATAAAATGTGCTTGGAGACCAAATTTTACATTTTTTGGAATTTTTTTACTATATATTAAGATGGGTACAAAATTCAATGGTATGAATTTGACTAGTTTTTGTACCCATCTTAATAAATAGTAAAAAAAATTCCAAAAAATTTAAAATTCAGTCTCCTAGCACATTTTATTGTAGATATCACATCTAACAGTTTGGATTGACGATTTAGACTTTAAAAATGTAAAAAATGTTTGTTGTAACTCAAAAATTGTTGTAACTTAATTCCTCCTCTACATGTATATACATATATTATATTATATTATATTATATTAATTTTTCTTACGGTCATAAAAAATCTGGCATGAAAAATGTTGATTCGGATTATTTGTAGCAGTCTTTCGAATAAATCAAATCATATAGTATTCCATCTATTTTTTAAAAAAATATATTAAATATTTGTAATACTTCAATACAAAAAATAAATAAATTATAAAGAAAAACTAAAAAATGAAAAATAAAATATCCTATAAAAGAATTTCGGAAAAAAAAATTTCCCTAAAAAAAATCCGGAAAAAATTATTGCGGATTTAGCCAAAAAAAAAGAAATACTAAATCCAGAAAAAACTATTCCGGATTTAGGATGCAATTTCCGAAAATTGGTATTGAAACCGGAAATTTTTTTTTCCAGTTTGGATAGTTTTGGAAAAATACAAGCGGTTTGGTTAGTTTTTTAAATTTATATATTTTTTTGGATATAAATAAAAAAATCGGTAGTTTATGCTATGATACTTAGTATTTTTTTTAAATATAAAATGATATATTTTATGCTACGATGCTTTGGTCATTTTGAATAGAAAAAAGATAGATAGTTTATGTGTTAGTTTGTAATAATTTAGAAGTCAATAATACAATAATTTATCATAAAGCTTTGTTCATGAATTGGATGATTAATATCATTTTGTTGCCTTGAGTATTATTGCATTTATGGATCATTTCGAGTTCATGACTGAAATTGTAAAACTCCATAATATAGATGATATATACTCTTAATCTTAAAAGGTCACTGACCAAGGTAATTAGCAGGAACACTAATTACCGTTATAAGGTTAGTATGTGGATTAAATGATGGTCAAGTTTTACAGACCATAGACAAGGAGTTGTCATTTTAATCACATAGATATATGTTCCAGAAACATGATATTCGACAGACCCCGAATGAAACATTAAATAGAATTGTGTTCGTGTCATTAATGCTTTCATTCAGTGTTAAGTTCTAAAGTATGAGGTATTCATCTTTCCTACTAAGAAATGTATATCTGTGATTGTTATCAAACGCTGTCGGTAAAATGCAGTTATAACGATAGCTCTTCGGTATACATGGCTTAGCTGAGGTAGTGATGGTTTACCAAAATTACTATTGTCCCTCGTATCTCTATATGAGCTATAGCATCACTGGGTCCCTTGATAGAGTAAGATTATCAGCGCGCGGTATGATTACAAGAGTAATCATATTTGATAATCTGCTCAAGATCAAGAAAATATTAAGTTTACAAGGATGACACACATCTACCTTGAAACTAATCTGATAGCTATGAGACAGAAGAACAGGCACAAGTAAATTGTTTACTGGATCGTGATAGTGTACTGTACAGCATCATCTGTATAATTGGATGGTCATGATGTGTTGTCAGATGCCTCTCATGATTATAGAAGTTAAAACAGTTTTAATTTTATTTACCAACATAACACAGATCCTATTGGGTCACACCATATAGGAGTTAATCGGAGAATCTTATTGTGATTGATTATAAATTGGTTATGATCAATAGTAAGATGGTTATAATTAATTATACGTGTTATAATTAAATTATAAATGTTATGTAAAAATAACAAGCAAAAATATTGGTTAATTTATAAACGTGTGTGACACGTTGTATAAAAGTTAATTGGTTAATTTATAAAAGTGCATGACACGTTGTATAAATTACCGAAACAAAAACCGCAAGAAAAATATATATAATTGTTCAGAATAATTATATGAATATTATTTGTTTTCCGGCCGAGTACATTCGAGTCTTTTCAGATTCGTCCTTATCCGCATGACATGTCATCAATCCTATCTAGATGACACGTCATCGATACCGAAACAAACAACCGCAGAAAAATATATATAATTGTTCAGAATAATTATATGAACATTATTTGTGTTCGGGCCGAGGGCATTCGGGTCTTTTCAGATTCATGCTTATCCACATGACGTGTCATCGATCCTATCCAGATGACACGTCATCGATCTTATCCACATGTCATCCTTATCCATTCAATGGCATATCTTGTAAATATGCATATGTTGAGGGGTATTTCAGTCTTTTGCGAACCTCCTCAAAAGCCTATAAATAGAGGGGTGCACGTAGAGAGAAAAACCACTAATTCACTTGTATCGTTTCGTGCAGAATTGAATCGGTATTTTCTCTCTTTCTCGGTTTCTCTCCCAAATAGTGTTTCGGTTGAGAAAAGAAAGTTATACGTAGTTGACGTATAATCTTGCGGATTGTTGTGGAGTATATTTACGGGATCAATGAATAGTGTTTTACCGAATTTAGCGGTATGTCAGTTTTGCTCATTTGATGAAACTGAGTAACCAAAAATTCGTGTTTACGGGTTTTCGTCTTTTTCCTGTGAATAGTGTTTTTGCAGAATTCCGCAGTTTACGGTATTTCTGGCAGAAGAAATTAACCGCTCTCTGGTTAGTCCTGGTGGATAACCGATAGAGGCATCAGACGTCTGATGCTCCGAGACGAGTCAATTTCTTCCGTGATGTAGCTCTACACGCTCGGTCTGCATTCCAACTGTGATTTGGAAACAAGGTATAAATATGTTATATTAATCTATTTAATTGGTAAGTAGATTAAAGTTTTAGAAATCAATCATGGAGTAGATATGTAAAATGATTAAATTGGGTTTTGATGCCAAAGGAATACTGAAGGTGGACCGCCTTGGAATGTTTCCTGACATACCCCGTTTAATCCTGAGCTTAAGTTGGCCGTAGAAATTTTTGTTCTGCGGTCATTCCGCACCTTAAGCCTAAACAAGTTTTGATTACCGCGAAACCCCAAAAGTGGTATCCAAAACCCAACATTATGATATTATTCATAATATTTCGAATAACAATTTGAACTTTGTACTAGGTCAATATGAACTTTGTATTACTTATTGCTCTATGACTTTAGATAATATTGATAATTACTAAAAATATAATATATATATATATATATATATATATATATATATATATATTTTTAAATATAAAAAAATACTATGTAGGATAGCTTTTGTTATACTTATGCTATTCACGATAGCTTTTCTTTTTTCAGCCTTTTCGCAATGATGTGATAATCGCTATTTAGAACCTTAATATTATTTCAATAAAAGTTTGTTTGGCACTTAAAATTTTGATGAGTTTTCATGAGAAATTTTATTTGAAGATTAATGTTTTCCAAGATTCAGATTGCTTTTGTTATTAAATAGAAAAAAAAATAGATAGTTTATGCTACGCTTATTTTTTTGTAATATAAATTAATATAGTTTATACCAAGGTTCTAAATAGCATTTATCGCGTCATAGCGGGAAACATACAAAAAAACGCTATAGCGAAAGCTATGCTACATAATTTTTTTTTATTTTTATAAAAATTATATCATATATTTGTATTAAATATCAACATTATCTAAGTCTCATAGAACAATAAATAATATCAAATTGAGTAAAAAATTGTAATATTCATATTGAACCAATACAAAGTCCAAATTGCGACTCAAAATATTCATAGTAATACTAATATCATAAACGATCGATCTTTTTCTATTCAAAATATATTAAACATCATGACATAATCTATCTTTTTTCTATTTAAATTTCAAAATAACTTAGACATCATGTCATAATTAACTATCTTAATCTATTCAAAATATTCAAACTACTATATAATAAGTATCATTTTGTTACTTCCAGAAATATCTTAATATATTCAATCTAAGTCTTTATTTAAAGTCCATATAAATTGAATAGAAAAAAAGAATAGCTCATGTTGTATAACTCGTTGTAGCTTTCTTATTTTGATTTTCGTTTGATGGATCTCTCATTAAATATTTAATAGTTTAATATAAACTTTAGTACGTCAATTGCAAAAAAAAAAAAATCACGGTTAAAATCCAATCTAAGCCTTTATTTAAAACCCATATAAATTGAAAAGAAAAGAAAAACTCATGTTGCATAGTGGGCGCTATTTGCGCTACACGCTATGTGCTATAGCGGACCGCTATAACGCTTGTATCTCAAATAACGCGTTATTATGTCATAGCTTAGTGTTTATGGTCCAAAGATACTATAGCACCGCTATAACACACTATTTAGAACACTGGTTTATACTATGATGCTTAGGTTAATTTGAATAGAAAAATATAGATAATTTATGATATTATATATTACAATAATTCGAATAGCAATTTGAACTCTGTACTAGTTCAATATGAATATTATAATTTCTTATTCAATTTTGTATTACTTATCGCTATATGAGATTTTAGATAATATTGATAATTACTAAAAAAGTAAAAAGTAAAAATATAATTTTTTAAATAAAAAATATTATGTATAATAGTTTTTGTTAAAGCTATGCTATTCACAATAATTTTTTTTTTTTTTAATCTTTTTGCAATGACGTGATAATTACTATTTGAAACTTTAATATTATTTCAATAGAAGTATGTTCGGCACTTCAATATTAAAATAAAAGTCTGTTCGGCACTTCAAATTTTGACGGGTGTTCATGAGAATTTTTTTTATGGGCAGCTTTCTTTGATTCTCGTTTAGCAGTTAGTTTTCTTCCCATTTAAATTTCCAAGAATGATGCCACTAACATTTAAAAATAAAAATCCCAAAAGTGTGTAGCTTTTCCTTTCCACCGGTCAACTTTTATTTTTTTATGAAAAATCAAATTCAATCCGAACTCCGTTTTTTTCTGATCTGGTTGAGCTCGCTAGAAGACAAAAAATTATCACTAAATTGAATATTTTTTTCATAGTGTGGTGTGAAACATACAAAAATTGATTGGTTGTTGAATTAATTCATAAGATAACTTTTAATTTTGTTTTTCAATTAAATTTCTGATAGTATTAAAATTTAATACATGAGAAAATTTATTTAAATAAATGAAATAAATTTACCGCACATTATTAGTCTAATTATTATTTTACAATTGGTTTTTTATTTTATATAGATAAGAAATTTTAAATAGATATCCATTTTAAAAAAAATTAAAAAAAATTCACAACTATTCTCACGATACAACTAAACATTCATTTCAACAATTTTCATATGAAAAATCCATTTTCATATGTACCCATATCCATAGATTTCTGTAAATTCAATGGTGAATTTTTATTTCCGTTTAATCTTATTCTGTTTAATTTTATGACAAACAAACGAATTTTTAAAATAATAAAATTAAAATATATCCAATAAAATCTGTATCTACACTACTCGCTACTTACAATTTTTATAAACAAAAATTCAAACAATCATGTTGCTCCAGTAAAATTCATTTTTCTTTTAATTAAGCTTTGAGCTCTTTGTTAATTATTTTGTTTTGGAAGTAGAGCCCTTTCTTTACGGATAAGATAAGGAGTAAGTTCCTATTCAATTTAGATGTCGAGCTCACAGCATGCCATCTGTCACACCATCCGTTCTATGAATTCGTATCCTCTGCATTAAATCAAAAAGGAATCTTTTGGGTTAATACATCCGGATCATCCGATTTGTTTAAAGATTCGCGTAGACTAGATCCGCACTAATATTAAAGGACCCCCTATATCATAAGCAGGGGCCGGATTGGCTCCGTTTAAAATTAGACGGTTGGAATTTATTAACTTAAAAGATCCCCTTTTTTAGTTAATGCAGAGGATATGGATTCCCATTCTATCGCGTTCGTCGTCTTCGCAAAATAAGACAATTGCAATACACCATATTACACTTAAGCGTGGGGCCCGCATATTGTCTATTCTAACAAAATTTGTTTCGTCACTTCAGAGCTCCAACTTATTCTTAGAAGAAACAGACAAAAATAGAGCCTCTTGTTCATCAACCGAAGAACAATCGTAGATCGAGAGTAGGGTTTTGAACTACGATTCATCCATTAATGGGGGAGATTTTCGAGCTCACCAATGGCATAATTACAGTCAAGGTCAGCAATTGGGGCGCCACCATCACTTCTCTCCTCGTGCCTGATTCGAAGGGTTTGTGTTTTGACTGCTTTCTCATTTTACAAACCTTGGGATTTAGAGTTGCAGAATTGGAATGCCGTAGCTCTAAGTTTGTTGATTGTTCATAAATTGGTGCGGTGATGAGTGATTTCTTTTGATGTAACAGGAAATGTGGCGGACGTTGTTCTTGGATTTGACACTATTGATCCATACATGGTAATATCTAGTATCAGTAGAATTTTGTATTAGTAATTTTTAAATTTAAAATAGTTTTATTATATAATTGTATTTGTTATTAGTTTTGTTGTCAAATTAACCTGAAATTTAGATTTTTCTTCTGATGTTAGGCATAATGATTTTAAGTTTACTATATAATGTTTTACCTGACCTTTACAGCTGTACATGCTGCACAGATTCTATAGGATTTTTGGTGTTAAATTCCTTAGCCATCACAAGTGCATGCATATTATTGTGGTTATAATTTGTTATTACTGATGAGTTTATTTGCATTTTGTTCAGCAAGGGGAGGCTCCATACTTTGGATGCATTGTTGGTCGGGTAGCAAATAGAATTAGAGACGGCAAATTTACACTTGATGGAGTTGAATACTCATTACCAATCAATAACCCACCCAATAGTCTCCATGGTTAAATTTATTTCCTAATCCGAATTAATACATTGATGAACTGCAAAATTGAATCAGCATAAGATTTCATCTTTTAACTGTCCTCTTTTTCCATTTCCTTATCTGTCTTTTTTGTTTTTACGTATAGGTGGAATTAAGGGATATGATAAAGTTCTGTGGGAAGTAGCTGAACAAAACAAAGGGGAAAAACCATCAATTACCTTCAAGTACCTTAGCAAGGATGGAGAGCAAGGTAAGAATTTGTTCCAGCTTTTACTATTTACTTTCAAGTCCTTGCTATTTTCTTCTTTTGTGTTGCCTTTTCTTTCTTTTGTCCATCACCCAACAATATAACACCATTAATTTCTACCTAATTGATTTGCATGTAGGTTATCCAGGTGATGTCAGCATTAGTGCAACATACTCCCTCCCTTCACCCAAAACCCTTCAACTTGAAATGGAGGCTGTACCAGAAAACAAGCCCACCCCAATAAGCTTAGCTCAGCACACCTACTGGAACTTGGCAGGCCACAACTCAGGAACCATTCTAGACCATACTGCCCAAATATGGGCGCAACACATGACCCCTGTGGACCCCACCACCATACCGACCGGTGAAATAATCCCTGTCAAAGACACTCCATTTGACTTCATTACTGAGTACAAAATAGGGGCCCGTATTAACGAGGTTCCAGGAGGGTATGACCACAACTATGTGCTAGATTGTGGCGAGGAAAAAGATGGATTGAAAATGGCAGTTAAGTTGAAGGACCCGTTATCGGGTCGGGTTTTGAATCTATTCACCAATGCACCTGGGATGCAGTTTTACACTGGAAATTATGTGAATGGAGTTACAGGTAAGTCTGGAGCTGTTTATCAGAAACAGTCCGGGGTCTGTTTAGAAACTCAAGGTTTTCCAAATGCAATAAATGAACCCAAATTTCCTTCGATTGTGGTCCGACCTGGTGAGAAGTATAACCACACAATGTTGTTTGAGTTCTCAAAGGAGTAATAGAACATCTTCTGAGTAGAAACTGGGAATTGATTAAGGGTGACATTTGATTTTTGAATTTTTTTTTCTTGGTGTCTGTTGTGCAAATAATGTACTGTTTTAATGTGAATTATATAACTAAAATTTTTAGTATCAGCTCCTTTATATTTTCAGAACTTCAACTAAATTTATTTTAAGCTGGAGTTGTTGGCTTTTTTTTGCCGTAATTATGTATATAAATTCCCTTTACTTACTATAGGCCCAGTCTTGATCTGTCCTTGTAATTTGGTAGATTTTAATTCACCAAATCTAACATCAGTAATTGTACACCTGAGCACCAATTTAATACAAGAGGTTCATACATCCAGTCTCAATTAATTAAAACTGAGAGCACGTAGCCTAATGCTACGCGATTGATTGAGTAATAGCTTTTTTACCACTACCAATTTATTTCTCATAATCCTTATTTAGCATTCTTTCTTGTACCACTTGAATGAGCAACTCTATATTCTTGTAAGAAGAGCCCCCTTCTTCCATGGCCTTCTTTGCCTTGTTGCCAAGCTCTCTAGCTCTAACCCTTCTCACCATTCCTTCCTTCTCTTCATCCATCAACTCTAACACCTTTCTCTCCACATCATCTTTCCTAACCATAACCTCATCACTCTTCTCACTCCCCCAAACAATAGACTTGTCAACACCGATTCTGATGCCTATTTTCAAAACATCCACTATAAGTATCTCATTTAGAAATTGATCTCCAAAGTGAGGCCATGTTATCAAAGGCACACTGTTACATATGCTTTCTATGGTTGAGTTCCATCCACAATGCGTCATGAATCCGCCAATAGCTCTGTGAGATAGGATCATGAGTTGTGGGGCCCATCCTTTTATAATGAGACCTCTATCTTTTACTCTTTCTTCAAATTTCTCTTCGATCAGCCATTGCTCGATTTCCGGCAATTTATCCTCTGCTTTTATTACCCATATGAAGGGTATTTTTGAGGCCTCTAAACCTAATCCTATCTCCATGAGCTGTAAAGGAACACTTCTGGCTAGAGTACCAAAATTCACAAACAAAACGGACGCATTTTGCATTGAATCAAGCCACTTTAGGCACCTCTCTTCATCTATGGATGCTCTGTTACCTCTTGAGGTCATTTGTTTCAAACCTTTGTTGTGCAAACACATTGGCCCAATTGCCCATACTTTCTTTTCTAAAAACTTCTCGTAAAAATCTATGTAAAGAGATTCTAGCTCTTGGAAGGAACTCACTATTACTCCGACGGATTTTGAATTTTCTTCTATCATCTTTTCACCAATCTTTTCAAAACCTGGTGCAGAGAAGCTCAGAATAGACTTGTTCTTTGGTACTTCAAGTGGGTGGGGAAACCCAGGAACCGGTACAGGTTCATTTTCATCTGGGACATTATCATACATCTTATGGAGGTTTGTTATATCCCTGATATTGCAAAACCAACATGTGAGGAAACAACAGAAATAGAGAATTACTCAATGGCTACTTATAGGGAGACTACAATTTTCTTATGTTGGGGCTAAGCCACTATAATATTATTCAAATTGAAGAGAAGTATGATATATAGGTACAATATAATATAGGTACTAAGATTAAAATTTTGAAGTTTATCATCATTAGAGAATAAGGGATATGTTAATCTAGATTTGCTAATCCATGACAGTATGCTGCAACGGTACTAAATTAATTGTCAGAAACAACTTTGCAACATACTGGTGATCATAAATAAGAATCATCATGATAGCTAAATAGATTTTTCATTCTGAAATCTTTGAATGGGAGTAGGGCAATTTGGTTGGAAAAATTCACTTTGTCGCATTTAGATTTGAAGTGTTGAATTTGGCTTCAAACTGCTCAATATACAATATGCATGTTGATTACTTTAATAGGTCCTAATGGGGTACAAACTAATAGTAATAATTCCATTTATTTTATATGAATATTAAGCAAATATTTATTTGATAGGAATAAGCAAATATTTATTTGATAGGAATAAGCAAATATAAAGATGCGAATCCTATATATCTAGTGCTAAAACACAAAATATGCACCAATTGAACAGTACCCGCAAAGAGAAGCAAATGCCGAGATGGGCATAAAAAAAAGCCTCGGTATCCCGAACTCTCTTGCTACTTCACCCGTCCATGGTAGAGTCACGTCAGATATCACACAACTCGGCGGCATTTCGTGCTCCCTGAGATATGAAATAAGGGGATCCTTATTCAAGAAGCACACTTCCATGAAGGCTGTAAATTCTTGCAAGCCGGTACGTAGGGTGTCTAAATTTTCAGATCCTTCGGGCAAACCGGCCTTGGCACAGTTGAAGGGCAGAGACAGAAACTGGATTGGGAGCTGTGAATCCTTGGCATGTTGTATGATGGATTCGATGCGGGAGGCATTTAGAGGGGTTGTGACGAATGTGACGAGCGCCCCATGGCTAGCTAGGAGGTGGGCCATGTCTATCATGGGTATGGTGTGGCCTTGTGCCATGAGTGGGACCAGCACAAAGTGTGGTTGCTTTGATTGAGAACCATGGTTGATCGACTGTTGGAAGTTATTCATTGGGTGGTAGAGAGGCTTGATAAGAGGAAACAATTACAAGAGAGTAGCAAAATCAGGGGCGGAGGGAGATAGAGGGCAAGGGAGACTTTAAGTCCCCTCGAATTTTATATTTTTTCTTTTAAAATTTCGAAGCAAAATAATTAATACCCATTAATCGCCGCCCTTGCATCCATGCTGCTTTCTGGGGGCAATGTTGTAGATAGGGTTTGGCAAAGCAAGAGGAGGTTTGGAGGGAATTCGGATCACTCCAGGTGGAGTGGTAAAAACGAGCCATTGATTAACACGCAACTTTGATCTTGTACCGTGATTAAGTTAATTTTCATGTGTTGTGTTATACCATAATTAAAATGTCAAGAGATGATTACGGCACGCCTCGGTCACGTCGTATCCAAACGTGTCATGTCTAAACATGTCTCGGGTGACAATTTGATTATAATTTATGATTAGTTTATTTAAGATTCTCTGTTTGGTCAAAGACCTAATAGTTCTAATTACATGTCTTGTGTGACTACATGCCTTGTTGTGACTAAATCTTTCGTATGCCGTGCCAAATATTTCTAAAGATGATCACGTGCCCAAACATGCCATGTCTAAACATGACTCGGGTGATCATTTGATTATAATTTATGATTAGTTTATTTAAGATTCACCGTTTGGTCAAAGACCTAACAGTTCTAATTACACGTCTTGCGTGACTACATGCCTTGTTGTGACTAAATCTTTCGCGTGTCGTGCCAAATATTTCTAAAGATGATCACGGCTCGTAACTGACACGCGTGCCGTGTCGTTTTGTGTTATTCTGTGAAAGAGTCGACTCCTCTGTGTCATTTTTTCCACTCTAATCCTAGATACCTGACTCAAGCAAATTACAAATGGATAGTTCTTCTTTTAACTTGCACGAATCTCAAAACGTACTAGGTACTAGATTGATTTTGGCCCGAGTGGGATTAATATGGACTGTCCGTTTGTAATTTGCTTCAGTCAGAGATCCAGTGGCTTAGTCCGCATGGATCTTAAAGCGGATGGACGGTCCAAATGTATTAATCAAAAAGATTTTTTTTGAGTTAATGCAGAAGATACGAATTCCTGGTGGATACGAATACCATTCTCTAAAAACAAAAAGCTTAACCCAGCACACCTACTGGAACTTGGAAGGCCATAACTCGGGTTCCATTCTAGACCATACTGCCCAAATCTGGGGAATCCATTTTTACATCGTAAAATTTTGTGCGTATAGCGTTTGAATTTTTCATTGACTAAAATGCCCCTACAGCAAAGGTAGGCAGCGTAATAGAGTTTAGTCAACTCTATTACAGCGGAATAGATTAATGGGTAGACTCGGTTAGACCATTCTCCCAGTGTTTTTCTCTTTCCTCCTTTCGACCCCTTCGCGATACTTTTCCTCCTGGCAATTGACGATTCTCCAAGTGCAAAAAAACCTACGAGTGCTTCTAGCGAGTGCAAATCTCGTCTCGCTCTTCTCCCTCGCCACACTCCAACTCGCCACACTCACTGCGCGTCTCACACCGTGTCGTTTGCGCATTTTCTCATCCATCTCCGATGGTGGCGAAGAGGCGCAGCAACAATTAGTGCTTTACTCGAAGCTTGGTTGCTACCTTTGTGACGGCCTCAAGGAGAAGCTCAACATTGCTTTCTTAGTCGACGGGCCCCACTCTCTCCACTCGGTCGATCTGCAGGCACGAGCTTTGTATGCCCCCTTTCCTCTTTCTTCCCATTTTAAGTTTCTAATACTTTACACTTGTAATTTACAGTCGGGATTATATATACCAGTACATATTTAATTTGTTATGATGAATCAAAATCCATACTGGTAAATATTGCTCTACAATAAAAAGGCAACAGAAGTTGTTTGTCTATATACACACTGAACAACTGGTAAACTTCACTTTAGTCCCTGGTTTGTCCAATTTTGTATAATTTAAATTAAAATGTTCAATTAAAGTTGGATTAACTGGTTGATGAATTTTCAAAATTGAGAAACAATTGAGCCATTATTGTATCGATGTATCATTTTATGTATGAGTCGAGTTCTGTTAATTAATTGTATCTATCCTTTGTTTACTAGTATACATAAAATGAATGGGTGCAACAAAACAGAGATGAGAAAATATTGGTTAATTTCTAAACAGAAAAGAAAATTAGAGTTGGGCGAATGTGCTTCATGAAGCAAATTTTGTTAGGTTTATGACTTACTAATTATTTATTTGGTTGATTTTTGGACATATATCAACGGAAGAGGACATCAAAGCCCATCTACTTAAATGGATGCATAAAGAAGGGTTTTATTGAATATTTTTGCAATATTTCTATCCAGTTCAAAATATTCAGATTACCTATGGAGATCCTCTGGTACCACTGGTACAATTGTTGTTCACATGATAGTAGCATAAAGAAATTATAATTTTAGTGTTTTTTAAGAACTCTAAAGGTTTTTTAGAATTTTTAGAAGAGTGGGATTGTAATAACAAAGATGAAGATTCCAAACTGGTACAATACATGGTACCAGTATCAAGTTTTTTTTTCAAGGTGCAGTTTACTTGTAAATTTAGATATATTTTTTTTCAAATATGTTAGTAGCAGAATTTTTTTTTTACTATATTATCATTTTATTATCACAATTTGTATTTAACATTTTAGTGAATATATAATTCATTCTTGTGTTAATATTCATCACTTATGTTGCATTCGTCAAAATTCAACAAGGTTATTAAAATATTTTCTACTAATTTTATATTTTAGTGAAAATGATGTTGACATATATATGCATTATTTATTGGTACTCTTAAGGCGCTTGTTTCATACATACAACCTTTAAATGAGTTTAGTTAAAATCATTTGACATAATATAAAATGAAACCAGAGAGAAAACTAGCAAAAATAATATTTGACATAATACATTGGGTTTCGTTGGGATATAGTGGGGAGAAGGAAATAAAAAATTACTTTTGCTGAGGCCTGTGCACGCCAAAGTTAAAATATTTTTTTCATTGGGTTGTATGCTAGGGCAGGAATCTTGAACTGAGCAGAGGCCTTTTAGTCCATCAGAACTTCCAACTCTGTATGTATCAAAATTCACTCTATATAAATGGGTTCCCCAAATCTGGGCGCAGGCGCAGCACATGACCCCTGCAGGCTCCACCACTGTACCAACCGGTGAAATAATCCAAGATACTCCATTTGATTCACTATGAAGTACAAAATAGGGTCCCGCATTAACGAGGTTCAAAGAGGTTATGACCAGAACTCCTTGCTAGATTGTGGTGAGGAAAAAAAAATGGCAGTTAAGTTGAAGGACCCGTTATCGGGTCGGGTTTTGAATCTGTTCACCAACGCACCTGGTATGCAGTTTTACACTGGAAATTATATGTGAATGGAGTTACAGGTAAATCGAGAGCTGTTTATCAGAAACAGAAACAGTCATGGGTCTGTTTGGAAACTCAAATTATGTTTTCCAAATGCAATGAATGAACCCAAATTTCCTTCGATTGTGGCTCGACCTGGTGAGAAGTATAACCGCACAATACTGTTCAGAGTTCACAAATGAGTAATAGATACGTCTTGTGAGTAGAATTTGGGAACTTGGTTAAACAAGGCTGGCATTTGATTTTTCCTTTTTTTTTTTCTTAGTGCCTGTTGTGCGAATAAAGGACTGTTTTGATGTGAATTATATAAATAAATAATTTAGAGTAAGGCATGGGTGCTATGGATAGCATAAGACCGTCCGTGCTACGGCTTCAAAAACCTATCGTATAAATTTCAAATTTCGATTTAAATAGCTCAATAAATTAGTTATATAATAAACTTGTAAAATACTAATTTTTACTGTTTTTTGAATTTTTTTTACTATTTTTTATGTTTTATAAAAGATGGTCAAAAATGACCTTAAAATAAAAAAAATTAGTCAACTTTTTATGTTATTTCTTGTCATCCTTCGTAAATCATAAAAAATAGTAAAAAAAAATTTCAAAAATAGTAAAAATTGATATTCTTCAAGTTTATTATATAACCAATATATTGAGTTACTTAAATTGAAATTTGAAGTTTATGTAGTAGATTTTTGACACCGTAGCACGGATGACCCTTATGCTATCCATAGCATCCAAGCCTTACTGAATAATTTAATATCAGATCATTTATATTTTCAGAATTTTTGCTTCAATTAAATTTATTTTAAGATGAAATTTGTTGGTTTTGTTGCTGTAATGTTGTATTTTAATTTCCTTTGATCTGTCCTTGTAAATTGAGTTTCAAAATTCCCCAAATCTATATCCATAGTCGTACACCTGAGCAATAATTTAATACAAGAGGTTCATACATCCAATATCAATTAACTAAAACTGAAAGCACTTACCCTGATGCTGCGGCTGATTGAGTTTTACCACTACCAATTTATTTCTCATAATCCAAGTAAGGGGCGGAGCTAGAATTTTTGTCAGGGAAGGCAAAAAAATATTAAATTGGATTTAAATAGCTTATCGGATTTAAAACTCATTAACTAATTGAGTACTCGACAAAAAAACAATGTTTTGACTTATATTTTCTCATCCTCTGACTTGTAATTTTTAATGTTTTTACTTAAAATTATAATTACCAATCAAAATTCAAGAAATTTATTTTGATTTTAAAACTAAATTTAACTCGAATTACAAATCAAATATTCAGAAGAGAGGACAAAATTTTTTTCAGAGAAGAACAAAATCAATTAGTATCGATAGATCACCACTAAAACTCAAAATCCGGAGGGAGGGAGGCTGCCTCCCCCGGTCTATGCTGGGTCCGCCACCCCTGCTTACTTCAGCATTCTTTCTTGTACCACTTGAATGAGCAACTCTATATTCTTGTAAGAAGAGCCCCCTTCTTCCATGGCCTTCTTTGCCTTGTCACCAAGCTCTCTAGCCCTAACCCTTCTCTCCATTCCTTCCTTCTCTTCATCCATCAACTCTAACACCTTTCTCTCCACATCATCTTTCCTAACCATAACCTCATCACTCTTCTCACTCCCCCAAACAATAGACTTGTCAACACCGATTCTGATGCCTATTTTCAAAACATCCACTACAAATATCTCATTTAGAAATTGATCTCCAAAGTGAGGCCATGTTATCATAGGCACACCGTTACATATGCTTTCTATGGTTGAGTTCCATCCACTATGTGTCAAGAATCCGCCAATAGCTCTGTGAGATAGGATCATGACTTGTGGGGCCCATCCTTTTATAATGAGACCTCTATCTTTTACTCTTTCTTCAAATTTCTCTTCAATCAGCCATTGTTCGATCTCCGGCATTTTCTCCCCTGCTTTTATAACCCATATGAAGTGTTTTCTTGAGGCCTCTAATCCTAATCCTATTTCTATGAGTTGTAAAGGAACACTTCTGGTGATACTGCCGAAATTCACAAACAAAACCGACCCATCTTGCATTGAATCAAGCCAATTTAGGCACCTCTCTTCATCTATGGATGCTCTGTTACCTCTAAAAGCCATTTGTTTCAAAGTTTTGTTGTACAAACACATTGGCCCAATTGCCCATACTTTCTTTTCGAAAAGCTTCTTGTAAGAATCTATGTAAGGAGATTCTAGCTCTTGGAAGGTGTTTGTTATTAGTCCGACAGATTTTGAATCTTCTTCCTTTATCTTTGCACGAATATTTTCCAAACCTGGTGGAGAGAAGCTCAGAATAGACTGGTTTTTTGGTACTTCAAGTGGGTGGGGAAACCCAGGAACCGGTACAGGTTCATTTTCATCTGTGACATTATCATACATCTTATGGACGATGGTTATTTCCCTGATATTTCAAAAACTAGCATGTGAGGAAACAATAGAAACTGAGACTTATTGGATCACTACTTAAAGAAAGACTACTATTTTCTTATGTTGGGGCTAAGTAAGAATATTAAATTCAAGAGAAGTATGATATATAGTTACACTGAGGATATAATTGGAAGTGTAACAGCTGAGAGAAACTGGTATAGTTAATCCATAGGACCATGGCATTATATATACTGCAACAGTACTAAATAAATTAATTGTCAGAAATTACTGTGAAACATTCTAGCGATCATAAATAAGAATCATCATACCTTGTAAACTTTTATGATAATTAGAATTTATATTGATATTGAAAATTGAATATTTTGTTATATCTTACAATGAGCTTTACAGGTTCTATTTATAACCTTTCAATCAACGGTATAATTTCTAATGGTGAAAAACATGGAACCAACTCTGCTGCTCTCCAAATAGGAAAGCAGGACCGTGTTATTCAAAATCTAACCATTCATCAATGTTGAGAGTCGTGCATGAAAAAAATTAAATGGTCAGATTTTGAATAACACGGTCCTACTCTCCTATTAGGAGAGCAGTGGAGTCGGATCCAAAAAATATGACGGCTAGCGGCTAGTTTGTTTGTTTTCCTATCTGGATCTTCTGTGACTTAAATTCTTCTCAACATAGCTCAATGGATTTTTTATTCTGAAATATTTGAATGGAAGTTGGGCATTTTGGTTTGAAAATTTCATATTATCATATTTAGATTTGGAGTGTTGATTTGGTTTCAAACTGCTAAATTCACAATATTCATTTGGATTACTTAAATGGGTACTAATGGGGTACAAACTAAAAGGAACAATTCCATTAAATTGATACCAAAAAGCTAATGCTAAAACTTCAAAAGAAAATGCATCCACTGAGCAGTACCTGCAAAGAGAAGCAAATGCCGAGAAACCTATAAAACAAAGCCTTGGTATCCCGAACTCCCTCGCTACTTCACCCGTCCATGGTTGAGTCATGTCAGATATCACACAACTCGGCCGCATTTTGTGCTCCCTGAGATATGAAATAAGAGGATCCTTATTCAAGAAACATGCTTCCAAGAAGGCTTTGAATTCGTGCAAACCGGTACGTAGGGTGTCTAAGTTTTCGGATCCTTCGGGTAAACCAGCCTTGGCACAGTTGAAGGGTAGAGGGAGAAACTGGATTGGGAGCTGTGAATCCTTGGCATGTTGTATAATGGATTCGATGCGGGAGGCATTTAGAGGGGTCGTGACGAATGTGACGAGCGCACCGTGGCTCGCTAGGAGGTGAGCCATGTCGATCATGGGTATGGTGTGGCCTTGTGCCATGAGTGGGACAAGCACAAAGTGTGGTTTCTTTGATTGGGAACCATGGTTGAAGCCATTCATGACTGTTGGAGGTCCTTGATATTTGTGTGGAAGAGAGCGAATATAGGAAAGTTGGAGAGGAAATTCTATCGAGGCGAAGAGAGTACTCTGTTGTGGTGATTTCTTTAACTTTTTCTTTTTTGTAGGATGTAATACAATTTTATATATAGTGGAAACAATTACAAGAGAGGAGCAAATCTGCAAAATGATACAGAAAAGAAAATAAAGGGAAAGAAAGAAATTAAGGTAGAGAATACAAATACAAATTGTAGAAATGTGAAATGAACACGGGCCAACCAAGGGAATTGAAAGAAACAAAATGAAAGAATACAAATGAAAGAATACAGCTGAATTAAGGAAACGTCTAATTGTCCACAGCTTTTGTCCACTATTTGTCCATAATTTTAACTTACATAAATACTGTAAAATTATACAATATTTCACATAAAATATATCAGTTAATCAGAAAACATCCAACAATTATTTGAAGTGGTCCTATGATAGTTAGAAAAAGATTGCAACTTGCACAACAGGACAAAATAAATGTACTTTCGGAAATTACAGTTATAGGAAGTTATTGGCAGTTAGAGTTAGTTATTAGCGGTTATTGGAAGCTAGAGTTAATTATTAGCGTCTACACTGAGTTGAATCTTGTATACTGTAAAATTGAATCTTGTATACAGTAAAATTTTCAATTGAATCTTGTATACTATAAAATCGAATCTTCTACACAGTAAAATTTACAATTGAATCTTGTATACTGTAAAATTGAATCAACAGAACTGTAAAATTAAATTTTGTGTACAATAGAATTTTCAATTGAATCTTGCATACTGTAAAATTGAATCTTGTATACTGTAAACTTTTCAAATAATACTGTAAATTTTCAATTTAATCTTGTATACTGTAAAATTTTCACATAATACTGTAAATTTTCAATTTAATCTTGTATATTATAAAATTTCTCAAATTAAATCATAAAATAATATCATCTATACTATAAGATAAAATATAACAAATGCTATATTTCAGTTTAAACTACAACCTACAAAAAATCATGTATACTATAAAATTGTAAAATATAAACCATAAAATAATACCATGTATACTCTAAAATTGCTAAATCTATACATACATCCATCATGACACAAAAAAATATATTCACCACAAAACAACATTTGTTCAACACAAGATAAAAATATTCACCACAACATTTAGAATAACATAAAAACCTTTTGTGTTCATTGTTCGGATGAGTAAGAAACCTCTTTATCATATCTTTCATCCAGATTTTCACAAAATGAATACTATAAAATTACAAGATGAATATTGTAAAATTAAAAGATAAATACTGCAAAATTAACAAATCAATACTCTATATCGCCTTTATATCATCTCTTTCCTCCAGATTTCCACAAGACGAATACTATAAAATTAACAAGGCAATACTATAAAATTAACAAATTAATACTCCATATCACCTCTCTATCATCTCTTTCTTCAAGATTTCTACAAGATGAATACTATAAAATTAACAAAGCAATACTGTAAAATGAACAGGTTAATACTCCATATCACCTCTCTATCATCTATTTCCTCCAGATTTTCACAAAATGAATACCGTAAAATGACAAGATGAATACTATAAAATGAACATGGCAATACAGTAAAATTAAATAGATCAATACTCCATATCGCCTCTCTATCATCTCTTTCCTCCAGATTTCATTTGAAATGCTAGATCTGTTACTGCATACAACGAAAACAACAAATTCAACGAATATAACTTACTAGATTTGAATTTTGTCGTGCTCTTCAACAAAAATAACTTCTATTCGATAGCGCTCCACGATTGAAGGTTCCATTTGTTGGGTTTCGGATACCACTTTTGGGGTTTTGCGGTAACCAAAACCCGTTTAGGCTTAAGGTGTGGAATGACCGTAGAACAAAAATTTCTACGGCCAACTTAAGCTTAGGATTAAATGGGGTATGTTAGGAAACTTTCCAAGGCGGTCCACCTTCAGTATTCCTTTGGCATCAAAACCCAATTTAATCCTTTTACAGATCTACTCCATAATTGATTTCTAAAACTTTAATCTACTTACCAATTAAATAGATTAATATAACATATTTATACCTTGTTTCCAAATCACAATTGGAATGTAGACCGAGCGTGTAGAGCTATATCACGGAAGGAATAGACTCGTCTCTGAGCATCAGACGTCTGATGCCTCTATCAGTTATCCATCAAGACTAACTAGAGAGCGGTTAATTTCTTCTGCCAGAAATATCGTAAACCGCAAAATTTTGCAAAAACACTATTCACGAGAAAAAGACGAAAACTTGTAAACACGAATTTTCGGTTACTCAATTTCATCAAATGAGCAAAATTGACATACTGCGAAATTCGGTAAAACACTATTTATCGATCCCGTAAATATACTCCACAACAATCTGCAAGATTATACGTCAACTACGTATAACTTTCTTTTCTCAACCGAAACACTATTTGGGAGAGAAACCGAGAAAGAGAAAAAATACCGATTTGATTCTGCACGAAATGATACAAGTGAATTAGTATTTTAATCCTCTCATGTACCCCTTTATTTATAGCCTCTAAAATAGTGTGAAAAGACCAAAATACCCCTATGAAAAGGCATGACACCTAAGGGGGTGAGGTGTCATGTGGATAAGATCAATGATGTGTCATCTGGATAGGATTGATGACATGTCATGCGGATAAGCACGAATCTGAAAAGACCCGAATGCCCTCAGCCCGAACACAAATAATGCTCGTATAATTATTTTGAACAATTATATTTCTTGCGGTTGTTTGTTTCAGTATCGATGAGTGTCATCTGAATAGGATCGATGACATGTCATGCGGATAAGGACGAATCTGAAAAGACTCGAATGCCCTCGACCCAAACACAAATAATGCTCGTATAATTATTCTATACAATTATATATATTTTTCTTGCGATTGTTGTTTCGGTAATTTATACAACATGTCCGGCACATTTATAAATTAACCAATTAACTTTTATACAACGTGTCACACACGTTTATAAATTAACCAATATTTTTGCTTATTATTTTTACATAACATTTATAATTTAATTATAACACGTATAATTAATTATAACCATCTTACTATTGATCATAACCAATTTATAATCAATCACAATAAGATTCTCCGATTAACTCTTATATGGTGTGACCCAATAAGATCTGTGTTATGTTGGTAAATAAAGTTAAAACTGTTTTAACTTCTATAATCATGGGTGGCGTCTGGCAACACATCATGACTATCCAATTACACAGATGATGCTGTACAGTACAATATCACGATCCAGTAAACAATTTCCCTGTATCTGTTCTTCTGTCTCATAACTGTCAGATTAGTTTCAAGGTAGATGTGTGTCATCCTTTTAAACTTAATCTTTTCTTGATCTTAAGCAGATTATCAAATATGATTACTCTTGTAATCATACCGCGCACTGATAATCTTACTCTACCAAGGGGTCCAGTGATGCTATAGCTCGTATAAAATACGAGAGACAAATAGTATTCTTGGTAGACTATCACTTCCTCAGCTAAGCTATACATATGGGAATGCTACCATTATGACTGCTTTTTACGGACAGCGGTAGATAACAATCACACATACATATTTCTCAGTGGGAACGATAAATACCTCATACTGTAGAGCGTGACACTGAATGAAAACATAAATGACACAAACACAATTCTATTTAATATTTCATTTGAGGTCTGTCAAATACCATGTTCCTAGAACATGTATCTATGTGATTAAAATGGCATCTCGTGTCAGGTGGTTTGTAAAACTTAATCATCTTTTAATCCACATACTAACCTTATAGCGGCAATTAGTGTTCCTGCTAATTACCTTGGTCAGTGACCTTTTAAGATTAAGAGTATATATCATCTATATTATGGAGTTTCACAATTTCAGTCATGAACTCGAAATGATCCATAAATGCAATAATACTCAAGGCAACAAAATGATATTAATCATTCAATTCATGAACAAAGTTTTATGATAAATTATCGTATTATTGACTTCTAGATTATTACAAACTAACACCATTGCTATCATGTATAAAAAACAAGATCGAGTCAGTAATCTCTTTTAAAATTGACATTGCAAAGGAAAAATGAATCAGAGAAGGTAAATACAAAAAAACAACAATTACGATTTTGTTGTCGTCGCGGCAAATCCAGATTATTCTTCCGATCCAATCCAATCCAATCATCTCTTTTTTAGACTGATCAATTAATGCAAGAAAATAATAACCAATTTGATAAAAAAAAAAGAGAATGAGAGATTGGAATGAGAGATGAGAAAGAGAGAAGGAGATCGAAACTTTAATTTGTTTTGTTTTGTGCTAAAAAGAGATGAGAAAGAGAGAAGGAGAGATCGGAATGAGAGATCAGAAAGAGAGAACAAAGTGAGAAAGAGAGATTAGAACTTTGATTTGTTTGAGACTGAACGGATTCAAAGAGAAGAGACCGATCTAATTCAAAGAGAAGGGAAGATGAGGCGATTAGTTTTGAGAATTCTAATTTGAGGGATCAGGTGTTTAAATAGCAAGACGAGGTGGGGACCAACAGTTAGAATGGGAGTTGGATAAGATTGTGGACAGATGGTAGACAAAACCTAGTTGACATAAACATTTTCTCATTAAATAATCTAAAATGATTTGAATATATAAATATAGATACATGTTAAGTAGGAAGAATATATTGAAACTAATTTTATTACTCATTTAAATTATTTTTACAACTACATTTCTACTAAAATATTTTTTACACCTCCAATTTACTATTACCCTTAGTTAAAAGAGTAATTTCTTAATTTGCTTGAATACAAAATAGAGAATAAGAGTTTCTATTTGTACTAGCTAATGGAATATTCTAGATACTAGATATTTATTTATTTTATCTATATTTTAATTGAACCGAAAGGAAAGAAAAAATGTCCTCATTATGAGAGAAAAAAAAAAGTATCTTGTCATTTTGCGTGTTATGGTAAAAATGTATAAATTTACAGCTGAATGTTTTTTTTTTACCCTCTTCAAAAAAAAAAACCCAATATATACCTTTTTGAGAAAATTTAATTATTATCAAGTCCGCAAATATAATATAAGCAACCATAAGGTATATCTGCCGCTAGGGGTGAAAACGGAGCGGATACGGAGCGGATAATGCTGATACCATATCCGCATCCGTCGGATAATGAGCGGATACGGATACGGATAGTAAACGGATATCAAAATTCAAAACCAAATCCGCCTTAAACGGATACGGATACGGAATGGATAGTCTACGGATACGGATTCGAATACGAATATAAAACGAATAATGGTCGGATAATTAAGATATATGAACTTCTAAGATACAATATTAATTAAAATATTAAATATAAATATTAATGAACTTATAAGAGATAGGAGATAATATATTCATATAATATATATATATATATATATATATCAAATAAGTGTGTGGTAACAAAAGATGTTGTGGTGTAGTGGTTTGAAGTTTAGTCTAAAGAAATTGAGATGGGAGAACATGGGTTCAAATTCCACCTATAGCAAATATTTATTCCTCTTTTATATGAGTCTGGCCAAATTATCCGAATCTGAATAATCTGGATATCCACTCCATTTAGGACTCCGTATCCGAATTCATATCCGTATCCGGGAATTATCTGAATCCAGATTATCCGAATTCGGATTATATCCGGATACGGAGCGGATATCCGCCCGATAATCCGGCTCCATTTTCACCCCTATCTGCGGCCCATATAATTAAGAAATTTTTCTAAAAAAATAGATATTTGGTTTATTAATTTTAAAAGATGGTAAATACATAATATTCTTGTCAATTTACTATTTTGCGTGTCCTCAATCCGTATATTTCTCATGAAAATAATTTTCTCAGAATTAAATAAAAAATGTCCTCAATCCGTACCTTTTCTCTCATAAAAAGTAGTGTGACGGATTAACATTGTCAGAGTGGATTTATGTGGAGAGGAAGACCAAATTGAATTTTTCTTAATTTTGTCTTTTAAATTTTTTAACTTTTATTAAAAAAACATACTATTAATTTCTCATAAATTAAAATTACAATTATACTCCCCTAAAATAAATTACAGAATACATATGTATCCAGATTTTTTTATCTCAATTTTCTGATTCCCAAACAATAGCCCCCATAGATTGTTCACGTGGCTCTCATTTGAACCATAAGTTGGTTCTGAACTTCTGATTGAATATGTAATTTTTTGTGGAGTGGAATCACTCTCTATGAGAGAATTGAATCAGGGAATGTTATTTCAGGGAATAAAAGAATTGGAAGAAATATAATGTCAGAGAATGTCATTCTCAAGAATGTGTTATTATCATATTTAATTCGTGTATGACTATTACTAAGAAATGTGTTATTTAGCTTGTTTGGAAAATTCTCCCCAACACTAGTGATTTCCTGTTTAATTATTTGTCAATCAAAATTGGGCTAGCCTTGCTTTTGGAGGTGTTGATTTCAACAATACAGATAATTAATACTTGCTTAAGAAATGTGAATATTTTATTTGCAATTGATGTATGGCTATTTCTAATGGGATATATCTGTACATTTATTATCTATATATTATAGTGTTTTAAATAGTATATCATAGTATTTTTTGATCATAAACGCTAAGCTATGGCATCAAAACGCACCATTTGAGCTACGAACGTTATAGCCATAATAGCAGTCCGCTATAGAGCATAGCGTGTAGCGCAAATAGTGCGCGCTATGCAACATGAGTTTTTTTTTCTTCTTTTCAATTTATACGGGTTTTAAATAAAGTGTCTGCGCTATGCAATATGAGTTTGTTTTTTTTCAATTTATATGGGCTTTAAATAAAGACTCATATTGGATTTTAACCGTGATTTAATTGGCGTATTAAGCTTTATATTAAACTATTAATTATTAAATGAGAGATTCATCAAATGAAATCAAATAAGGAAGATACAGCACGCTATGCAACATGAGTTTTTTTTTTCAATTTATATGAGTTTTAAATAGAGGCTTAAATTGAATATATTAAGATATTTCTTGAAGTAACAAAATGATACTTACTATATGGTAGTTTGAATATTTTGAATAGGTTAAGATAGTTAATTATGTCATGATGTCTAGATTATTTTGAAATTTAAATAGATAAAAGATATATTATGTCATGATGCTGAATATATTTTAAATAGAAAAAGATCGATAGTTTATGATAACAGTTACTATAGATATTTTGAGTGTCAATTTGGACTTTGTATTGGTTCAATATGAATATTATAATTTTTTGATCAATTTGATCTCATGTATTGTTCTATGAGACTTAGATAATATAGATATTTAGTATAAATATATGATATAATTTTTATAAAAATAAAAAATTCTATGTAACATAGTTTTCACTATAGCGACGCTATTTGCTATAGTTTTTTTTGTAAGCTTTTCGCTATGACACGATAAACGCTATTCAGAACCTTGATATATTATGAATATAGTATATGCACGTATGTTATTTGTTTTGTAATTTTAAAATTTAATATTATTTGTTGTAAAATGTTTTTTTTTTTAATTCCTACTAAGTACTATCTAACAAATTTTTTTATATGTATTAATATTCAAATTTGTATTCATTTTTTTACATGAAGACCATATTGAATGGTTCAGATCAATTGCTCAAATTTTGAAAATAAAAATATGGATACATAATACCGATTAATGTATGCATTGCAAAGTAACATAACCTTGTTCAAAATCAAAGAGTGAATCTATGATACTTTGCAATGTGCAAATTAAATCGTACTAAACAGTAGATTCAAACCACTCAACATGTTCTCCATATAAAATTACAATTGGAGACCATATTTTTTTTTCTTAAATTTATTATGTTTTTGAGATAGGTAGAAAAACACTACTTTGGATGGTTCAAGATTTTTATATAAGATGATTTTCTACTTATTTTAGAAAATAGTAAAAAGTTTTTTAAAAATTGTAAATTTTGATCTCGTAGTACGTTTTTATATGAAGATTATGTTGAACTGTTCAAATTAATTGTTTAGACTTTAAAAATAAAAATATAAATTCATAGTATCAATTAATTGGCGTGTGCATTGCAAAGTAACATAGCAGTATTCGTTAATTGTAAGTTTCAGAAATTGAAGTTGTATCTGTCAATTGTCAATTTCGTATTAAGTTTCGACAATATTTATATAAATAATATTAATTTATATCTAATGAAGATATCAATTAATATACCAAAAATTAAATGTGCGTTAGACTTATATTATTCAAATTTTGTAAAGAAAATTCTACTAATTTTTACCATTAGAAAAATGATAACAACCAATTTATATTGTTTGTATTCGTAATAAATAACAAAAATATATAAAATATGTGAGTATTTCAATAAAAAGAAACATAACATTAAAAGACATTCAACATACAAATACAGATGGTGGTGATTCAAATGTCCAAATTTTTCGGAAATTATAAATTTTATGAAACTAAGAATACAAGATACAAGTAATATAATTAACTAGATATGAGAACTAATCTTTATTCTAGTAGCAAAAGAACATGGTCTCTATATGGGAGGTAATGGGTTCGAAACCCATATGGAAGAAATCTTTTATTAAATAGTTGGGTGTCTTGACCTCTAATCTTTACTCAAAAAACTAGTATCTTGCCCGTGCCTTGCAACAGGAACATATTATAAGATTTAATATAATGTAAAAAGACCTTTTTGTTTAACATTCACACAAAATTAAGAAAAATATATTTAAATAAAAATAAAAGACACAAATGAGAAAAAATAGATATTAAAATAATAAATAACAATAAAAGAAACAACAACAAATTAAAAAAAATAACATATCAAATTTAATATGAAAAAAATTATTGAAGTATCATTGTTATTTAATATCTAATTTTCTCCACAAGTAAGATATGTTATTAAACAATTTAGAGGAGAAATGATCTGTAAATAAACAAAATTGAGAAGGATATGATTAAATGATTCAAATCAGGATTTTCTCTACATATATATTTAGATCAGAAATATATAATTGTTTCCATCAACACAAGATCTGTTATTCATATATTCACAAAGATATAGTAGCTCTGAACAAAATCCGAAAAGATATGATAGTTTTCATTTTTATTTTCGAAATTATGGAGGAAATAGAGAAATAAGGAAATAATTTAATTGCAATAATTTGAGAGGGTACTGATTTTAACAGCTAGCTTTTTAGTTTTCATAAATCTGAGGTGAGAGAAGATATATTTTTTTCACTAAATTGTCCATTTTCGATAAAGAAATAATAGAGCATAATTTTAAATCTTTCAAAATTAGAAAGTTATCTCAAAATCTGTCAGCATTAATTATAATAATAATTGGTTATGTAATATATCTTACGCAAGGAGTGATATTTCTATAAAAGCCATTATTTTATTTAATAGCTATAGCTTGTGCAAATGTTATTTTCTAAACAGTATCCTTATTTAATAGTTTCATGTAACAAGTGTAGGCTTCAACGACCAAAAAAAATAAAGAGCATTAAGTTCTATCAAACGATATCCTTATAAATTTAAATTTGTGGAAACATAAAAAAAACACAAGTCATGTATAAACAATCAAGTACTATGCTTAATTTAATTGATTTTTCTTTTTCTTTTTTGAAGTTTTCAATTATTGTTAGAAGAATAATAAATTGTCTATGAAACACATTATTTGAATTTATGTTGTTAAAATAGTGTCTTTAGGAGTAGAGTTTTTTTTTAATTTTAGATCGCAAGCTTTTCAATATATATATATAGGTAGGCTAATATACAATCGATTATTCCTGAGGTTCCGTATAACCAAGTTATTTTTCAAATTTTAAAGTCTAAATAATCGATCCAACCGTTCATCTTGTTCTTCATAATAATATGTACTTATAGACCAAATTTTACATTTTTCTGAATTTTTTTTACTATTTATTAAGCCACTTCGAAAACCGCTGATCCAACAGTGGCTTAACAAAATAGTAAAATCAGAAGCCACCGTTGGATCAGCGATTTTCAAATTGGATT
This sequence comes from Carex pumila, assembly GCA_033356055.1. NCBI lineage: Eukaryota > Viridiplantae > Streptophyta > Magnoliopsida > Poales > Cyperaceae > Carex > Carex pumila. Next base: position 95,196 of record JARJHM010000385.1, on the reverse strand, counting down.
AATAAATAGTAAAAAAATTCAGAAAAATGTAAAATTTGGTCTACAAGTACATATTATTATGAAGAACAAGATGAATGATTGGATCGATCATTTGGACTTTAAAAATTGAAAAATGACTTGGTTGTAGGGACCTCAGGAATAATCCATTGTATATTAGCCTACCTCTATGTGTGTGTGTGTGTGTGTATTTACCTTTTTTATGTTTTGTTTGTTAAGTGTTAATTTTATAGTTTGAATTTATATGAATCTTGATGAATTGATTATGTTATAGTTGTATGAATTTTTTTATACTATCAAACAGGTAGTATTTTTATTTATTTAGTATAGTTGTGATTCTTTTTTTTTTTTTTAATTTGAATTACACGTGGTGATTATTGTTATTTTGTCTATTTAAAATATAACTTTTTTTTTCTAATTAACTTCAGCAGGTCCAAATAACTTATAGTGTTTTGGAATTTAATTCTAAGTCAAAGATCTGAATTGTTTTAGCAAGTAATTTTTTTATTCGGATCTAGTTATGTTTTATTTGAAATCCAATTCTATTAAAAAAATCTGAATAGAAAATTTGTTAGTCTTTTAAAGATTTGGAATCCAATTCTATTATTTTCTATTTTACTGTTTTCTTCTCCACTGAAGGATAATTTGGTCCAAAAATTATTTTTGTCTCACCTCATATCTGTGGGAACTAAAATTGTAGATGTTATAAAATCTGCAACCAATTGAAGCTAGTTGTAACGAGAAATAAGGAAACGAATCGTCCAATTCTATTAAAAAAATCCAAATAGAAAATTTGTTAGTCTTTTAAAGATTTGGAATCCAATTCTATTATTTCCTATTTTACTATTTCCTTCTCCACCGAAGGATAATTTGGTCCAAAAATTATTTTTGTCTCACCTCATATCTGTGGGAACTAAAATTGTAGATGTTATAAAATCTACTGTCAATTGAAGCTAGTTGTAACGAGAAATAAGGAAACGAATCATTAGGGATTCATTCAATTTTAATAGTGATAGACCATGTAACAGTTTTTGTGACGAGTTTGTTTTAAACTAAATTTAGATTTTTACACATAAAATAAATGTATTTAAACAAAAGAAGATAGATTATGTGATTGAAGAGTTGACATTCAATTTGAAAGTTCATATTTCAATCTTAACCGTTAGCGGATCATGACAACTACGTGCATAATATAAGAATGGAGATATAATTAAATAGCCAAGTCCGCATCATCTGCATTAACTCAAAAAAGCATCTTTTGAGTTAGTATATATTGGCCATCTGATTGTAAACAAAGTTCATTCAATCCTATCTAAAACATAGGAAGTTTTTATTATTAGTACGGATTTAATTCGTATGAATTTTGAAAATGATCGGATGATTTAGATGCATAAAAGATTCATTTTTGAGTTAATGCTGAGGATACGAATTCTTGTGAGCCTACTGATCAATATACATTATCTCGCTGATCTCACGAGGGATATGACAACCAACACAATCAGAGTTATTTTATCTTAGCTAAAACAAAAGGTGAAAAGAAATAGTTTTTTTTTGGAAGCAATTAATTCTATCTAGTGAGTTGTACTCAGTTTTTACTAAAAAAAATTGTCATTTAACTTGCGCGAATACTGTAAACACCATATTTCATACTGTCTACCTAAATAACAAACTGTATATAATACGCAATTAAAAATTCTAACAACCAGCAACCCTTGCAAGTAGTCCCAAGTTTGTTGCTAACCATTTGCAACTTGCATAGCTTGTCAAACTGTCTGTACTTTCTACGGAACCACTTGTTGTACTTTCGGAGGGACATCTTCTTGAAAATTTCAAAACCGGACCACTTCTCAAACTTGTGGTTATTTTCAAATAACACCTAAAAATTATACAATTTTTTTTTGCATCAATTTTTTTCAAAATTAAAATTTTTTAAATTTGTTTTATGTTTTATTTTAAAAAAAAAATTCATATTTATATACACATATATATTATGTAAAATAATACTATATATATTATAAAATAAATCTATGTATATTATAATTAGAAAATGGATATTCAAAAGTGAAATAAAACATGAATACTGTAAAATTGACACATGAAACTATAAAACTAAGATATACAAACTATAAAAGTTCAATTAAACTATAAAACAAATCTATGTATACTATAACCAGAAAATGGATATTAAAAAATAAAATAAAAACAAAAACTCTAATACTAACATATACAAATTATAAAACTTCAATATTGTAAAACTGACAGATGTAAACTATAAAACCAATAGATGCAAACTATAATTAAACAACAATGTCACAAGTCAACAACCATAATGTTCAACAGTAGTACACAAACAATAACATTCAACACACAAATACATCTGTTCCAAACAAGTATACTATCCAACATACAAAGTTTTTGTTACTTCATAACCCTTTGGTGCACATTATTTGGACGAGTAAGAAACCTCATTAGTAGAACAACACGTTCTTTTAAGATGTCATTTTGCAAAAAAAAAAAAGGTTATAAATTGTGTTATATATACTGTAAATTGTGTCATATATACTGTAAAACAGTGACATATATCGAATAATCTATATAACATTTAAACCTAATTCATATATCATGTAAAATATTGTATGGAACTTGTAAACTTGTTTTACATATTGTAAATCAATGGCATATATATTATAAATTGTGTCATATATCATGTAAAACAATGACATATATCATGTAGAATAATCTACATAACATTTAAACTTAATTCATATATGATGTAAAATACTATATGGAACCTGTAAACTTGTTTTACATACTATAAATCAATAACATATATATTGTAAACGATGTCATATATAAGTAAAACAAGAACATATACCATGTATAATACTCTATATAACATTTAAACCCGATTAATACATGACATATATCCTATATGGAACATGTAAATTTGTTAGATAAATACTGAAAATTTAAATCAGTAATTATGTACAAACATACCATGTAATATTGCATATAAACTATTACATATATATTATGTAAAACTGTTAAACAAATCTTGTAAAAAAAATGCATAAATCAGGTACAATATTTGATATATCATGTATAATTGATAAATCTTGAAAAATACGGTATAGAACATCTAAACTTATTAGATAAATACTAGAAACTTAATCGCCAAAAAATCCCCTCTGGAAGAAAATAAATAGATCGTTTTTTTAAGGCGAAGATGTATGGCCGTTAGAGCATCTACATCCCTAAAACTCAAAAGGATTTATAAATAACTGTTAATTACTTTTTAGAAATTATAGTCTTTAAAGTTTCTAATTCTCACATCTTTAAAACTCATTTTAGAGTTTTTATTAAGCCACGTCAATAACAAATTAAAAAGGAGAAACAATTTAAACTAATTATTTGACCAACATAAAGTTTATAAACAGTTTCTTAATAAGGAACTTTCATGCATAGTTTCTAAATAAGAAACTCTATTACATCTTTGAAACTGAATTAAAAACTGTCACGTCAGATTAGAAACTCTAATAGTTTTAGAAATATAGATACTCTTAATTAGTGAGGACCGATGGTAGTTTATAAGGCAGTTAATGACAGTTAAATCCGAATGGATTAGCGCTGGGTAAAAAGCGGGAACAACTAGCTGGGTAAGGAAACTTTCTTTTCTTTGAAGAAAATAAAGAAAGAGAGTTGGTTGGATATACATGTACATTATTGTTTTTATTCGATTGCCATAGGTTGCCTACTGTCGTTTGAAAAACAAAAAAATAACGTAAGCACATGCCTCAGCCTTTTTGTCCACCGCATGTGACTGGTCGGATTTTTTAACGTAATTTAGATTTTGAGTTTGAATCTTAATTGCCCGATCACAATTCGAACTCGGATTAATCCGTTCATGTAAAAAAATTTTGATTTTTCTTTTTTAATAATCGTGTGGATTCTAACCGCACAGTTCAAATTCAAACTCAAAAGTTTGAGTTAGCTTAAAGGATCCGAATTGTGTGACTGCCTTGATTTTTGTCTTTTTAAATTACTTTAACATCATTCTCTTTCAAGAAAATGAGGGGACTGTATCTTTTATCAGATCGAATTCTCTGCCTCCTTGGAGCAGTAAATTCCTTCCCCCAAAATTACTGTTAGTGAATTTCAAATTCAAAAATAAACAGTGATTAGATTCTTTAAGAGTAACCGGTATCAGTTGCAGAGATAAAGAGGGACAGGATTTTCCTGTACCCGGGGGCAGGTGATCTTCTCTCATCTTTTATCAGTTCATCGCCCAAATAATATTTTTTAGGAAAATTGTTTTGAATGAAACGTCATACGTAAGGTTTATTAAGTACTAAATAAAAGTATCTCCAGTAAGTACATTAGTTTAAGAGCAAGCATTTCCATCATACGAGATTAACGAAAAAAAAGAAAGAATAAAAAAAATTTTTCAAAGAAGCTACGATCGAGAGATTACAAAAATTACTATTTTGTAATACACAAATTACTCTTCTGTCGAGATTTCGAATTTATTATCTCTCACATAAAAATATTGCACTCAATATGTTACTATACCAAAAACTATTTCTACTACACAAACAATTTTATTTAAGATAATAAAAATATTTTTTTTAAAGCAAGCTAAATAACAAGTCTATTACATTATAAAAATGATGGAGGTTTGAAGTTTTTTCTCTATGCAAAAAAGGGGTCAGAATTTATTGGCAAAATATTAGTTTAACAATCTTGACAATGTTAAAACAATTTATAATTTTTACAATGAAAAAATTTAATGTTAGTATTTTTTTTCATCAAAAGACATAAGTTTTACAACAGTTCTTATATTTATAACGAAATTTCATGAAACATTAAAATATTAAATAATATTGAAATTGCTGATACACAACTAATCTACAAGTAAAAAAAAAAGATGTTTATGATTTTTTGTATAATTTAATTTTTGTTGACGCTATTTCAATAAGTTGTCATGGTTGTTAAGATAATTTTTTTTTTAATGTCATGCATGTTCATAATTAATATGTTCTCATGAGAACTAATTTATTTAAGAACAGTTGAAGATCAAGTCTTGTTCTCTGAGATAGTGATTCCTACATTGTTACTCAATTAATTTTAATGAATAAAATGAAATTAAGTTTTTCATCTTTAAATATTTATAAAGAATTTTCATTCCAATTTTAAATCTACATTTTTTTATATAAAAGAGATTATTTTAATCATTAGATTAAATACTGATTCTTAAAATGTGGAAGAGCTAACTTTAAAATTAAAATGAAACTTCCTTTTATCAATATATAAAATTTGTAGGTTGAATATGTAAAAATAAGAGAAATTCTAACATACAAGAAAAAAAAGAAAAAAAAGAAAAAAGAAAAAAAAAAAAAAAACAGAATCTTCAAATTTGCGTGGAAGAAATCAAGAAAGTGAGAAATTCCACTCATATTCCAACAAAAATATCAGAATAAAGAGATGCGTGTTCAAGCGTTCTTTGTGATAGGATTCCGTCGCCATCTTTGACCTAGAAGCTTCTATGTCTCTTATGCAACGCCTTTGAAACACACGGCGGTGCCATTGAACTTATTTGTAACTTTGTAAATACTATTTGTTTTACTAGCAACCGAATATATTCGTTTTGCAAGTTTAATTTTCTTTAATTTGAAATATTTGATAATTTCTAACTTAATCTTGTAGGACTCAAATTTGCTTACCTTACCTGTACCAATTGATCCATGTTTAAATTATCGCTTGGAAACTAACAAACAATAAAAATCTAATACGACCTGATTTGTCATTATAATCAACGGAGGACCTTTGAGGGACGTCTTTCGGTGATGTCAAGCATAAAAGGAGCCTAAATAAATACTGATTGGAAATTATTTAATTCTAATTTATTGTAGTGCAAATGTGCAATGAATGAGAAATTGACAAGAAGAGACTTTTATGACTAAAGAGTAAAAGAGTCATAAAAGCTTACTAATCTATTTTTATGATAGACTTTCTGTCACATATATATTGGAGTAATATACACTTCTATGACTTTTATGATACACTTTTTGTATTATATTGAAGTAATAAAAATTCAAACTGTTGCAATTTTCTTTGTTCTATTTTCTTGCAGTACAATTAAATTAGAGTAAGACTTGAGTGCTCTGGATAGCATAAGATAATCCGTACAACAACTTTAAAAATTATCGTATAAATTTCAAACTTTGATCAATTCAGTAAATTGATTATATAATGAACTCGTAGAATGCTAATTTTTAGTATTTTTGGAACTTTTTTACTATACAGTTTTTTTCATTAACCTTATTAGATTAGTTGATGTCAAACCAAAAAAAAAAAATTAACCATACTTAAACCATCAAAATCTAAACAAACAAGAAATTGTTTAAAATATAATATAATTTTAAACCTCAATTAAACAAGCTGGCCTAAGTGAGAATAACCAATTTAGTTCTCAACTTTAGATCTCAACCAAACACCACCATAGAAAATAAAAAAAAATGAGAAGTACCTAAAAAGCTATGAAAGTTTTATTGATGATAAATAAATAAATAATTCCAAAATCACAAATGAGAAAGAACATGAGGAAATTTTAAAAATGGAAAGACAATAATTTAAGATAAATATCTGTCAAAATAAATAAAAAAATAGTTCCGAACACCATTTCAGATGGAAACCCTGATAAAAATAGAAATAAATAAATAATACACTCGATGCCACCTGAAATGGCATCCAAGTGATTTGCATATTTATCAATCTTTTGTCTTGACAATTTAATTGGTTTTACGAATTAGGCTCAACTTTAAATGCAAGGTTGTAAGCATAGTAACAAGATTTATAAATTATTAGCAAATTAAATCGGAATAAGTCATTTGTTTAGTGATGTCGAACTAAATGCTGAATTATTCAGTTGACTTTTTAACCGAATTAAACCCGAATAATTTACAAATTTTATGATTTTTTTCCAATTTTTTTCAGAATATTTTGTTTTTGTTTTTTCGCTCTCTTGCATAACTGAGATATCTGGTCCAAATAATTTTGAATTATTCCGAATTATACCCGAATTATTTCCAAATCACAAATTTTTAACTTGCCGAACCATACCTGAATAATTCATTTGTCACTATGGTTATAAGTATCCGTCTGTACGGATTTATGTTGGCAATTTGTTTTTCAATTGAAGAATTTCAACTTGATGTAAATTTGTAAAAAAAAAAAAAAAATTGCTAACATGTATGAGAAATCCTCATACATGTTTACCCCGGGTCCGCACAGTTTTGTCTCGGTTTTGGGGTGGATCTAGCAAGAGAACTCGTACGTTTTTGCCTGGTTTCTATGGTTTTGGTTTGGGTCTACACAGTTTTGGTTCGGTTTACATGGTTTTTGGTTCGGATTGCTACGGTTTTGCCCAGTCCGATCCGGTTTTGCTACGGTACAGGTTACCACGGTCCATGGATCTAGTGGAAAAAACCGTACGAGATCTGAATTTAACAACAGTCCAGGCCACCGCGAATTTGAACCCTGATTCGAACTGGTCCGGATCCGACCCATGATTCATCCAATCCGATCCCGAACCATCCGATTTATTTTTTAATGAAGATGAAGCTTTATGGGCTATTGCAATTTGCACCCAACAAGCTGCAGATCATGTAAATTAATTACATTAATATTTCTTTTCTCATGAACACCATTCCACTCCATTTCAGATGGCGTCTTATATATTTTGTTTCCGTTATTTATTCGGACCTCCGTTTAAATTTCTCGAAATATTTTCTCATTTTTTATATTTTATTTTTTTATTTACCATCAATATATAAAAACTTCGGTAAAAGACTGGTACCCGTCTACCATCAACTCGTTGAGTAAATATGAAACAGAACTCGGCTGCGAAAATGAAATAAAAAGTCGCTTATGCTTTGTACCTACTCCGCACATGTTAGATTCGTTAGTGTGATTTTTTTTTTGAGACAGAAACGAGGGTCTAGCCCTCCTTTGATTAAAGGAACAAGATTACAAGAGTTTTGTTACTTGTTCAGTATAAAAAAAGCGGTTTGGCTCAAACATTTGAGCCCTAATAGAAGGAAAGAAATAAAAATGCAGTAATCCAACTATGTGAAGTAGAAATTAGAAGCTGAAAACAAAATAACATAAGCATTAAATTTTCCTTCATCTCTCTTCTTTTCCTTTTTGTTTTTTATGTGTGCGTCCTTTGTTTGATTGTTCTTGCCGTCAATTGTGCTGCCTTGTATTCTTCTTTTATTTCTTCTGCTAATTCCTGCGGCTGTTTTTCATTTCCTCTGAATATTCGGCTGCACCTCTCTCGCCATATCACAAATCTCGCTATGATCATTATCTCCTTTATCTTTGTGGTATGTTTGTGACTTGTGAGTGCCTCTTTTTGTACCGGTATTCCCCGCACCAGTCTCATCATGGTTGCCACCTGTTGGTATATTGCTATAGTAACCTGACATGTACTGAATAAATGGTTAGATGTTTCGGCACTTTGCTTACACATTTCACACCTGTTCACTAAGTGCCAGCCTCTTCTTGTGAGTCTATCTATGGTTAATAATCTGTTGAGGGTCATTAACCATGCAAATACAATCATTCTAGGTGGTACCTTAAGTTTCCACAGTCTCTGCAAGGTCGATGTGATGACTGGTCCATTTTTGATATTCCAGTAAGCTGATTTTACTGAAAATTTTCCATTTTTGTCCCACTTCCACTGAATTTTGGTAGGTTCTACTGTGAGTGTTATCGGGTTTGTTTGAAGATCCGTTTGCAGTGCTTGTAGTTGTTCTTGTGCATCTTGGGATAGCGTCGGTTTGAATAACAGGCGAATTTGAGTTGTTTGCACAACTTCGGCTAGGGTGGTTTCTTCATTCTCTGTGAATGTGTAGAGCATCTCGAACCTGTATTTCATGATCCCTCTTCCCCAGTCCTGTTGCCAGAATGCAATCCGGTTTCCATTACCCGGCTCATAAGAAGCCGAGATTTGGAAGAATTTTAAAGCCTCTCTTAGTGTGTTGGTGAAGAAGTAAGAAGGTGGTATGAGGTGGTCTGCACCGCTTGTTGCTCTGAATATGGATTTCCATAGTGTTTCTGTTGGTGAGGCCCATTGCCAGCACCACTTTAGGAGCATTGCTTGGTTAAAGTTGTGTAGGTCTTTGACACCTAATCCACCTAGTTTTTTTGGCATGCACACCAACTCCCAATTTGCTAAGTTCATTTTCTTTTGATTGTGTGTTACTCCATGCCATAAGAAGTGTCTTCTTATCTTGTCAATTTGGTTGATTGTTCCCTTGGGTATTTTGAAGCAAGTCATGTAGTAGATCGGTAGTGCTGATAGGACTGAATTTAACAGAGTTAGCCTTCCTGCAATTGTGAGGTATCTAGCTGTCCAACCCGCTAGTCTCTTGTTGAATTTCTCAATTAGTGGCAAGAATGCAGATTTGTTTAACCCTTTGTTTGATAATGGTAAGCCCAAGTAAGTGAACGGTAACTGTCCCAGTTTACATCCCATTGCCGCAGCTAGTTGTTGTCCTAGCTGCTGTGTTCCTCTGGATATAAGTATTTCTGATTTGTGGAAGTTGACAGCCAGCCCTGATATATTTTTGAATGCAGTGAATGTGATCTTGAGAAGGACAAGGAGAATTGGAGAGCAAGAAAGAAGAGTCTTCTTTGATATATATTCTGTCGTACTCCCTTCTCTTCTCTGTGTCAAACTCCAAAATTCAAATTAAAAAATCGGCCGTGCAATAATTTGTTGTATGTGTTCGTGACAAGAAGAAGATAAAGTTGTTTTAATTTTTTTTTTTTTTTTGGTACTACTCTTTGTGTTTATCATAAGATGATGTAACTCATTGTACAAAGAAGATGGAATTCTTTTCCAGCTCGTGGTGCACGACTGGCGACATGAACGGATTAACAAGTTAACAAGTTGATTCGACTAAATTCAGATTTGATTCGACTTGTTGTGACATAAATCGAATTTAAACTTTATCTAGCTCGACACACATGATCAGCACACGCAAAGCCATGCACACTAACGACCTGTTCGGCATTTTTACTATTTCTGTGGAAAAATAAAAATTCAGTTTAACTGAATTTTTGAACTGAATTTTTATTTTCCCACAGAAATAGTAAAAATCAGATCAATTTTTATGTCCATGTCCATTCCCGATGGTGCGCCGAAAATGGACTTCAATAGCTTTAATTTGATAGGTTACACACCCATAATGGTTAACGTTTGCCCCTTCAAATTGTCATTTAAAAACAGCCTTAAATCTGTCCACTGTGCAGTTACGAATTTAATAGCAAATTAAGTTTATTCACCAACACCCCTCCTTAAACTTAATTCTCTTCTTTCTTGCTCTCCAATTCTCCATTTGGAACACTCTCTCCATTTACTGCATCGATCTCCGTTTCAGTTTTCTCTCTACCCTCCCCTTCATCAGATTCATCTTCTAAGGTCCAATCTTAACCATTATGGGTGTGTAACCTATCAAATTAAAACTATTGAAGTCCATTTTCAGATGCAACAAATTTCAAGTCGATTGGATTTCTCTAGAGAAAGTTATAGCAGTTTTAGTAGTGAAGGGTCAGAATTTACTATGTTGTTTTGTATTCTGGTTTAATTACGAATTTTAAGAGTCATGTCTAAGGCTATAAATAGAGTTGTATCTCAGTTGCAAAGTAAGAGAAGAACATTTGTTTAAGAGTTAATAGAAAGAAATTGTGTTCTTATCTCTCTTCCTTTCACCAAAATATATATCAAATACTAACAAAGAGAAGGCAGAAAATCCGATGAAACTAAGCCTCGGTATTCCAAACTCTCTTGCAACTGCACCTGTCCACGAATGGGTCATGTCGGATATCACGCAACTTGGTGGTGGATCATTTTCTCGGAGATAAGATATCAGTGGGTCCCGCAATTGTAGAGATGCCTCCACAAAGGCATTTAACTGTTTCAATCCCAATGGGAGGGAATCTACTGATCTACACTTTCGCATCCTTCAGGCAAACCAACCTCAGCTCCTTTGAAAAGCAACGGCACAAACCGGATTGGTAACTGGGAATCCCTAGCATGTTGAATGATGGATTCGATGCGTGCTGCGTTCCGAGGGGTTGTGACAAAGGTGACCACTGCGCCATGATTGGCTAGGATGTGAGCCATGTCTATCATGGGGATGGTATGGCCTTGTGCCATTTGTGGGACCAGTACGAAGTGGGGTCGCTGTGTCACAGGAACATGACCGTCCATGTTGCTTTCTGGGGCAATGTTGTGTAGAGTTTGGCAATGATGCAAGAGGAGGTTGGAGGTGGGTGTAAGATCTGCATTTTATTATTCAAATCTGAAGAGGATTAAACAAATCTGCAAAAAGTCAGAACTTTGTAATACTTCCAAATACAAGAAAGCACAGATTCTCTGTGGCGCTGATTGCATAAAGATGCATGCATGCAGCTGTTATATTGAATCAAGGACCTAAATTCAAAAAATGAATGGGAGAAAATGTCTGTCAAATAATCGTCCATGTTTTAATTGCACAGGTGCACACTCATAATTTGAATTCATGAGGCTCAAAAATACTTCTGGGTTGTACCAATTTGTTCTCACACCATATTTATCATTCACAATCATATTCAATGCTCATTTGATCCCCAGATGTTATCTCCAAATTTTAACCCTGCAAATTGCTGGTAATAAGGTTATCCACTTGTCTTATCTTATTTACTAGACTAATACCCATCCTTTACTGCCAAGGTCTCACATCTCACCTATTTTTTTATTATTAATGTCTCTCTCCAGGGCCAATGAGTTGCATTCTCTCTTCCTCTCACCACCTCTCTTGCTTTTCACTCAACAAATTAATACAAAATCAAAATATCATGCATTTTGATGCTTACAATCAAAACATTTTTCTTTATGATTTGACATCCCAATTGCGGGCCTTCCTTTTACCTTCGTAAATGATGTAATTATTCTTTTATGTTTTATCCTTATTTCTCTATCCCAATTTGCATTAACTAATCCCAGTTTAAGCTATAGTGGAGCCTCGAAATCCTTTCTCTTGTGTTTGTGCTATCCCTCTTACTAATTTCTACTTGATTCTCTGGTCATTATAGTGCTCCAGGTAAATTCTCATTCAAATTCCAACAATTAAGCTTCAATATATTATTTTTTATAGTTTATATTAAGTTAAATTGCTCCAGGATGTTGCTGTCACAAATAATCTTTTTAAACTGACGGTCAATTGTGATTCATTATCGCTCAAAATAGTTTGTAAAATAAAAGTTTACAGAAAAAGAAGGGTCTTTGCTTTTGCTGATATATGATATCACATCAAAATGAATGCCCAGTACAGTACCGTGAGATCTAGCCAAGTGATTATATGCGAGTATGTAACGTGAATGCTTACTAGTACCTGCTGCTATAAGTTGACTTGTGAAATTCCCATCTTTAAATCAAATTTTCTTTTCTTCTCTTTTTTCGGGTTGTTTAGAACACTAACTTGCCTTGTGCAGTTCCATCCAATTAAAGTGTTTTTTTACTAGATATTTGATTTATATTAAGTATTAGCAACCATACTTAGTGGCATGATATAAAAAATAACATTGAAATATTCAATTTAGATAAGACCGGATTAGCACAACTGACAGAAAAGCAGAAGCAAAAAATAGAAATAAGGTCCCTCTAATTATTCAATAATCAATTTTTGGAAAGCTCATCTTCCTTCGTCAGTCATAGTATTTTGTCATACAGCAAGCTAATTTTGGTCTCGTCGAAAATTTAGGATAATGGTCTAATGGACCAAGAATTCCACCATGGATCTTCCAACAGAATAATTCATGCTTTGCAAGCAGCAGTATTTAATAAATACTTATTATATTTTCCCTATTTTAATTTACAATATGATAATTACTTCATAGTATTTCTATTTAGAATTTGATTCCCCCAAAAATTAGGGCCTTTATGTGGTTAATGAGTAAAAATAAAATTCTGACTAAAATGCACCTCTTGGCCAGGGGTTGGCAAGGAGATATTACGTGTCAATTTTGTTCTATGTGTGAAGACTCTAACCATTTGTTTTTTCAGTGTTATTTTGCTAGGGCTATATGGTTTTATATGGGCAAATGTAAGGATCATAGACATAATTGGACATCTATTGCCGATGTGTTACACTTTGCACATTCACTACCCAAAATAACTCGCAAAGCTCTATTAATTGTTGTTAGTGCAGTTGTGTGGTGCATATGGAAAAAACGCAATGATCTTTGCTTTAATCATTCATTAACACAACCTTGTAGGGGCACTATTATGACTATTATTTCCTTGATTGTTTCTTGGACAGGTACTCAAGGGGAGCAAATCCAAGCTGCAGTCAATGAATGGCTGCCACAGGATCTGGATGAGGTGCCTATTCAAATCGTCCCGATGGAGGATGCCAGGCTGATAGAGATGCTCTCTGATGACTATGCCTAGCGTGTTGGATACCAAGGATTTACTTGATCAGATTAGACACCTGTGCGGGCTTTGTTAGCAGCCTTTTGCTTGTTTCTAGTTTGTTGTTTTAGAATCTGATTATCGTTTCTGATATGTTTGACATATGGACTCTAGCACTTGGTTCGCTAGTATTTTGCTGGATTTTGTTGTGTTATGTAACTATGTTTCATGGTAATGAAACGGGCTAATGCCTTTTTTTTTAAAAAAATTTAGAATTTGATTGTTCTTGTAATGACTTATAGTTGATGCTAGAAAAGCTAAATTGTTGTTTGTAATTTATTTATGCAGTGTAGAAGCAATACATGTTGTTAAGGCAATACAACATTTTAATCAGCGTCATTTTCATCTTTTTAAGAATAATTCTATTTTATTCATAACTATCTCCAAGTATGTTTAGGGATTAAGAGGGATAGTACTTATATCATTGCCCAAAAGGGGCTAAGAGAAATTATGTATGTACCTTTAAGCCTGCAAATGTCATATTTACACTTCAAAAGACAAAAGCTCTTCTATTCCAGTGCATTATTTTTATCTTTTGATTTTTGGTACAAGCTGATCCTGTTGCACAAGTTGAGTCTATTTTATATTGCCTAAAAAGTCAATTCTTGGGAAAAGTTTCAATCCTTCAATTGATTATTTGCAATTCAGGATCAGCATCTGTCAACACTAAAATACAAGTTCAATTTACCTCACTGGTGCAATGTTTGTTGAAGTTTATTCCATCTTGGAGGCAGTAGAAGATCTTAAAGGGGACATATACTGCTCCAAGAAGTACGCAGTTTAGGATAGCTTGAACACTGTCTCATGAGGTCACATTTGTCGAACTGGTTTCCAGATTGTCAGCCAAGATGTCCACATTTTTCTTTGCCTATTTCAATCATCCCATCAAATCATGGAGAAATTACAATTGCCCTTTGTAATGCTCCTCCTCATGTAGCTACAGATGCCTAGCATTGGCACACCTGTACATGTTCGAGACTGTTTTCATGTCTATGCATTATGTGCCGGTCCTAATATTACCAGCCTGTACCAGACCCATACCAACTAGTGATTTCATTTTTCTAATTAATTGTTTTTTAAATTAAACCACAACTTATATTCAGTTCACACAAAAAAAAAGACTTGCTTTCAGAAGTAATAAAGTGTTTAAGACAACAAAGACATTCTAGTCTGTACCAGTATTGGCATAAAACTTTCCTTGTCTCGCCGTCACAATAACTCCAGCCTGTTGATACATCTCTTGCCCCAAAATTTCACCATTTCCGTCATGATAACCTTGCAAAAAAAAAGATAAAAAGATAAAAATAAAAATATATATCACCAAAATTTATCCATCTTCAGACCACACCTGCATTGTCAGGTGCTACGGAAATGGCTGAGTGCAATTGATCCTATTGGGTTACAATATTCTCCCTGATGTAGTTCCTAGTAAGAACAAATACATATATAACCACTGTTCTGCTACATTACTGATCCTGTCCCAAAAGGGGGTGACACTGGTTGTTGTTCGGATTCACTAGTGCAGTACCAGCCTTGGTACAAGTAAATTATACATATGTTCACTCGTTTGCTACAGAACTACAACACTTATGTTGCTTACCTCTATTTTTCTCATACCAGAGCCAAACGTACTGGCATCACCTGTCACACTAATACCAGACCCGTTCAGAATATTGCCAAAATTTGAAATTTGCCATTGGAATTCAACAAATCTACTGTTCTACCAATAAACTGGCACTCATACAGGTACGCAGTGAAGAATGCTGGTTACTGCAGAGTCCAGACCAATAAAATGGGTCAGCTCATCATCTGGAATTAATGCGTACTGGCTGAGCTCGATAAAGGCGTCCAATAATGGGTATAGGGTTTGGATATGGAGCAGGAGGTGCTTTGTGAGTTGGTGAGAACGGAAGTACTTGATTAGAAGGTGACTTGGGAGTAGGAGGGGATGCAGCGGTGCTTCCACCAAATAGAAATCATTAACGGCGGCAATAACGGATAGACAAATTTTTGTGGCTTAATATCTTCAAAGCGAAATCGTTAACGGCGGTGGTTACGGATTGACAATTTTTCTTAAGAGTGTCAAACTGTCAATAGCACCCTTTTATCCGTTATCCATCTCCAACGGTCCAACTTGCAATTACTCTTAATCTTAGAAAATAAAATTTATTAAATTTTCTAACTTGAATAATTATTATTTATGTAACTGTGTTAAATATAATTCACCATTCAAGTACTTAAACAATTAATCATCTTACTTTTATTTGCATGCCTCATTTTTTTTAATTAAAGAACAGAGATATTTGTGTTTTGATAAAAAAATAATAATTTAGTTGAAATTAATTTTTATATTAGTAATGTGATTATATATGCGACAAATAAATGTGTCTTAGTATTTTATTTAATAAATAATAAAAATAATTATTATACAAGTATTAACCATTATTTACCCACTATCATTTCGTTATCTGACAATTACAAGGGATAAGAGTAGAGTACGGATAAGGCAATTTGTAATAAATAATGGTAGAATATGAATAAGAATAATTTATAACGAATACGGATATGAAAATGCTTCCACCCGTCCCTTACCGTACCAGTTGACACCCCTATTTTTTCTGTTGACTCATATCATATCTACTGTGAGGTTCGAATTGGAAACTTCTAGCAACCGAGCACAGCAAGAGCTGCTACTATTTTTTTTTTTTGGATAAATTTGTGTTTCATAATTTTTATTTTTTAGATGTAATTATTGTGATACTCATCAATAAAATTCTAAATATTCGATTTTTGTACTCGAATCTGAAAATTTTGCTTATTTCATTACTAAAAAACAAACAACATTTCTCATCTCCCTTGTCTTTAATCTAATTTTAAAATTGTATGTAAGTTTATTATTAATCTTTTAATTTAAGATGAAATAACTAATTTATCATTCTCATCATACAAACACATTCTTATTTTTTATTTGTATTTTAATCGATCAAAAATTGAGTGCTAATGTGTAAGTTTTTTTTTTTTTTTTTTTTGGGTATTATAATCGATCAAAAATTGAGTGCTAATGTATAAGTTTAGTTACTAATTTTGTATTGATAGAAAACTAAGTTTGTATCGGTGGAAGTGACAAACTGACAATTGTTTTCTTACTTGCTAGGTTTTATTTTGCAAAATAAATGATGTCAAATTGGTTACAAGATTTTATCTAATCTGTAAATTAATTTTTGTGAAATAAAAAATTTGAGTGTTTGGATCGTCAAAAATAGTATGGAGTTAGCTCTATTTTTTAATTGGTGACTATTTTTTTCACTATTTTACATTTGGATCACTCTAAAAATAGTCATTCATCGGATTAACGTTGTTTTTACTAACCCATTCAAATGATGGAGCGCTAACTAAGTTAGTGCTATTCTTGTTATTTTTTAAATTGTATTCAAACACACTCTTTGTTGAGTTTTCGGTAGAGAGCAGCTGAAAACTGAAATTCAGCAAAGAGTGATATTGGATCTAAAGGAAGCCGTTGTAGTAAGACTGTAAATGAGCTGAGTTTGAGCAAGTTACCCCCAACTCTAACTCAGCTCATTTAATAAACTGTTGGGTCTCGGATACCACTTTTGGGGTTTCGCGGTAACCAAAACTCGTTTAGGCTTAAGGTGCGGAATGACCGTAGAACAAAAATTTCTACGGCCAACTTAAGCTCAGGATTAAACGGGGTATGTCAGGAAACTTTCCAAGGCGGTCCACCTTCAGTATTCCTTTGGCATAAAAACCCAATTTAATCCTTTTACAGATCTACTCCATGATTGATTTCTAAAACTTTAATCTACTTACTAATTAAATAGATTAATATAACATATTTATACCTTGTTTCCAAATCACAGTTGGAATGCAGACCGAGCGAGTAGAGCCTCACCAGGGAAGGAATCGACTCGGAGTATCACACGTGTGATACCTCTATTGGTTATCCACCAGGACTAACCGAAGAGCGGTTCATTTCTTCTGCCAGAAATATCGTAAACTGCGGAATTTTGCAAAAACACTATTCACGGGGAAAAGACGAAAACCCGTAAACACGAATTTTCGGTTACTCAGTTTTATCAATGAGCAAAACTGACATACCGCGAAATTCGGTAAAACACTATTCATCAATCCCGTAAATATACTCCACAACAACCCGCAAGATTATACGTCAACTACGTATAACTTTCTTTTCTCAACCGAAACACTATTTGGGAGAGAAACCGAGAAAGAGAGAAAATACCGATTCGATTCTGCACGAAACGATACAAGTGAATTAGTGATTTTTCTCTCTACATGCACCCCTCTATTTATAGGCTTTTGAGGAGGTTCGCAAAAGACCGAAATACCCCTCAACATATGCCTATTTACAAGGTATGCCATTGACACCTCATCCTTTTATATGTGAAATGACCAAAATACCCCTTCCACACCCTTCCACACTCTTCTCCATGTTTCTACACATGCAAGGTGGCATAGGTGTGAAATGACTATTTTGCCCTTGTGGATAGGATTGATGACATGTCATCTGGATAGGATCAATGACACGTCATGCGGATAAGCACGAATCTGAAAAGACCCGAATGCCCTCGGCCCGAAGACAAATAATATTCGTATAATTATTCTGAACAATTATATATATATTTTTCTTGCGGTTATTTGTTTCGGTATCGATGACGTGTCATCTGGATAGGATCGATGACATGTCATGCGAATAAGGACGAATCTGAAAAGATCCGAATGCCCTCGGCCTGAACACAAATAATATTCGTATAATTATTCTGAATAATTATATATATTTTTCTTGCGATTGTTGTTTCGGTAATTTATACAATGTGTCATGCACATTTATAAATTAACCGGTTAACTTTTATACAACGTGTCACATACACGTTTATAAATTAACCAATGTTTTTTGCTTGTTATTTTTACATAACATTTATAATTTAATTATAACACGTATAATTAATTATAACCATCTTATCATTGATCATAACCAATTTATAATCAATCAAAATAAGATTCTCCAATTAGCTCCTATATGGTGTGACCCAATAGGATCTGTCTTATGTTGGTAAATGAGTTAAAACTGTTTTAACTTCTATAATCATGGGTGGCTTCTGGCAACACATCATGACCATCCAATTACACAGATGATGCTGTACTGTACAATATCACGATCCAGTAAACAATTTACTTGTGTCTGTTCTTCTGTCTCATAGCTATCAGATCAGTTTCAAGGTAGATGTGTGTCATCCTTGCTAATTGAATCTTTTCTTGATCTTGAGCAGATTATCAAATATAATTACTCTTGTAATTATACCGCTAGCAGATAATCTAACTCTATCAAGGGGCCCAGTGATGCTATAGCTTGTATAAAGATACGAGGGACAAATAATACTTTTGGTAGACTATCACTTCCTCAGCTAAGCTATACATATGGGAATGCTATCGTTATGACTGCTTTTTTACGGACAGCGGTAGATAGCAATCACACATACATATTTCTTAGTGGGAACGATAAATACCTCATACTTTAGAACGTGACACTGAATGAGAAACATTAATGACACGAACACAATTCTATTTAATGTCTCATTCGGGGTCTGTCAAATTCCATGTTCCTAGAACATGTATCTATGTGATTAAAATGACATCTCGTGTCAGGTGGTTTGTAAAACTTAACCATCTTTTAATCCACATACTAACCTTTTCGCGGTAATTAGTGTTCCTGCTAATTACCTTGGTTAGTGACCTTTTAAGAGTATATATCATCTATATTATGGAGTTTCACAATTTCAGTCATGAACTCGAAATGATCCATAAATGCAATAATACTCAAGGCAACAAAATGATATTAATCATCCAATTCATGAACAAAGCTTTATGATAAATTATCGTATTATTGACTTCTAGATTATTACAAACTAACATAAACGAGCGAGTCAACTCGAGTTGTGATGATAATAACGAGCTGTAGAGTCAACTCAAACTCAGCTCGTTATCAACCTGAGTTGACTCACAACTCGTTTAACTAATCAAGTTCTTAGATATTGTTATACACTAATATGTGTTTATCTATACAAACAATTGAAATGGCCTAATAATAGTTTATCTAAATACAAACAATCTAACACAGATAATATGTCAACTCAAAGCAAATAACAACTTAGAATCCAACAATTTTTATACAACTTGGTATATAAGTTGAGTTATAAATGAGCGAGTTATGTAACTCGAGTTATAAATAAGCGAGTTAAAGCCAACTTGAGTTGTAAATAAGCGAGTTAAAGCAAGTCATTAACGAGCGAGTTGCGAGTTCGAACAATTTTGTACAGATCTACGTTGTAGTATGTAACAGTTTTGAAGCCCTTGTAGGCGTAAACATAAAAATTTTGATGCTATAAGTTTAATTTTTTTTAATGTAATCGAAAAGAACTAAAATTTTGAGAGTTGTTAATAAAATACATAAGGCAGTTTCTGTCTTATTTTTTTTTATTAAAGTGATAGTATTTATTGTTTTATATTTACCGTTTTATTTTGTTTATTTTCGTTACAAATGCACTCTACACAGTTAAAAATTATTGTAAAAATTTGATGTTTCTCCATTACAAAAATTACATTTTTTTCTTCTAAAATTCATAATAATGTATATTCTTCTAAATTTAAAAAGAGTGAGGCTATGGTACATTGAAATATGAAAATTTTATATTTCTTCAAAATTCATTTTACTATTTTTTAGACAATTAGAAAATTACTTGATCTAAAAATTCTGGACCATTCAAGAGTGTGATTTGGGTAAGTTTCACATTTACGTAATCTATGAAAAGTTAAATAGGATATGTTATTACTGTGTAAAGTGGGGCATGACCACACACAGGGGTGGATTCAGGATTCTCGTTGGGGGGGGGGGAGGCAAAAAATTATCGAATTGGATTTAAATCCATTAACTAATTGGATACTTGATAAAAAATAATACTTTGACTTATATTTTCTAATAATCTGACTTGTAATTTCTTATCGTCTAACTTATAATTATAATTACCAATCATAATTTAAGAAAATTATTTTGATTTTAATCATATATTTAACCCGAATTAGAAATTAAACATCCAGAGAGGGACAAAAAAAATTTTAGGAAGAGACAGTCGATCGAAATCGACAAATCATCACTAAAACTCAAAATCGAGGGTCTACCCCCCTCTGGTTCCACATGGGTCCGCCCCTGACCACACGGTATGCATGGATAGGATGAGAATGCAAAGGATGAAAACAGACCCTAGATTTCAAAACCGACCTGAGATAAATGAAATCACAAATCTAAAAAGCTTGGACTTCGAATTTTGGGGTTGCTAAGTCTATTAAATTATTTTGAATTTATGATTGAGAAAAGCTGCGATCTTAGAAAATATATAGAGTATGAGATAACTAATGAGAACCTTTTTCGAGAAGGGCATTCGTCTATTGTAATTTTATTAACCAATCAGAAAGAGCTTATGTACCAGAAAGCTAATATTAACTTAAAGAGGAACTTTTGTTGCTTCTCTAAGAGATAATCTAACATGATAGCAATCTGGTCACATGGATAGAGAACTTGTTCAAAGCGATTAAAGAAACAACATACACACAAATAATATCAATACATTATACACTACAACTAAGAAATGAACTGCACACTTTTATTAAATTGACAGGTAATTATCATCAAATTCAAGAAACTTCATAAGCATTATGAGATCTCCAATTTACATATAAAGTTTATTAGCAGGTGCTATATGTTGTCGATTGTATCAAACTTTAGGAAACTGGAAAGCATTAATTACTTATAAACGGCCTTCATTGCATAATACGAAGTAATTGCTAGACATAGTTTTGTTAAACAGCAATACATGATTCTTACATTCAGTAACTTATTTTGATAATTAGATCTTACAAAAATGTCTAGTAGTCTGGTGTAATATCAAAGAACCTTAATCAAACATTAAACTCAATTCAATTGTGCATGTGTTAGAGATACTAAACCATTTTCTCTTTCTACCTCTACCACAGGCATTTGTTGTTTTACCTCATGAATCAGCAACTCTATATTCTGGTAAGAAGATCCCCCTTCTTCCATTGCCACTTCGGCCATTCTACCAAGCTTTCTAGCCTTTAATCTTCTTTCCATCCCTTCTCCCTCTTCATTTATCAATTCCAAAACCTTTCTCTCAACATCATCTCTTTTCACCATCACTTCATCACTCTTTTCACTCCCCCAAGTAATTGAACTCATAACGCCAATCCTTACACCAATTTTCAAGATATCCACCACCAATATTTCATTCAAAAACTGCTCTGCAAAATGGGGCCAGGTTATCATAGGCAATCCAGAAGATATACCTTCTATGATCGAGTTCCATCCACAATGCGTCATAAACCCGCCAATTGCATTATGAGACAAGATTGCCATTTGTGGGGCCCACCCTCTGATTATAAGACCCCTGCCCGCTATCCTCTCTTCAAATTTCTCTGCTAACATCCATTGCTCAAATTCTGAAATCTTATCTCTGGCCTTTATCACCCATATAAACGGTTTCTTGGAGGCCTCTAGCCCAAGTCCTATCTCAATAAGCTGTAAAGGCATGCTACGCGCAAGACTGCCAAAGCTCACATAAAGCACCGACTTGTCTTGCATTTTATTAAGCCAATGTATGCATCTCTCTATGTCTATTGATGTTTTGTCGCCCCTAGAGTTCAGTTTATTCATATCTCTGTTGTATAAGCCCATCGGCCCAAGTGGCCATACCTTCTTTTGTATAGCTTTCTCAAAAGATTCTACATAGAGAGGTTCTAGTTCTTGAAATGTGTTCACAATAACACCTCTGACCTTTCGTTCTTCCTCTCTGATCATGTCTCTGGCCTTCCCACCTGATACCGAGAAGTTCAAAGGCGATTGGTTCTTGGAGATCGCAAGTGGGTGGGGAAACCCAGGAAGAGGAACGGGTTCATTTCCATCCGTCACTTTGTCATAGATGTTCTTGCTGATGATTATGTGCCTGGTACAAAAAAAATAGATGGGTGAGCAGTACCATATGCCGGTCATTACTTTGTTGGTAGTTGGTACCGGGTCAAGTGACCTCTTCCAAAATTGGAAGGCTGTAACATAGGAAATTATGTATATTAAGTGCAATCAGGTGATTGTTTCTCAACCTTCTAGTAATGAGCACAAATAAACTACAAGCAAAACAGAAATCTGATCAATTGATTTTAGGAGGGGAAAGAAAAAACTAAATCTTAATCAGCTGCATCAAGTAATTACTAATGTTTAAATGTTAAAACTCTTTAGATATACAATCATAAGTGCAAGTTAAAGAAACATGTCTCACACAGATCCAGTTTTTCTTAAAAAATACATCTATTCTTGTAAAAGAATGTCACTCTCAGAGTCTCAGTCTTCAAGCGAACAAATCCTTTTGCAATAAAAAAGAGATGTTATGCATCACTTTCACTAGAAAGACCGATCCACTAATAATAAAGTTTAGAAGGAACAGCTGAAAACTTGCCAAGTTGTACCTGCAAATGTGAGAAAATGCAGAAAAACCTACAAAACTAAACCTCGGTACCCCAAATGTTCTCGCCACATCGCCTGTCCATGGGTGGCACATGTCAGATATGATGCAATTCGGTGTTGGACCATGCTCCTTGAGGTATGAGATAAGTGGATCTTGCAGTTGCAAACATGCATCCAAAAATGCTCTAAATTGCTTTAGTCCATCCGAAAGGGTGTCGAGATTTTCAGATCCTTCAGGCAGACCCTCCTCGCCACAGCTGAAAGGCAGCGTCACAAACCGGATCGAGAGTTTTAATTCTTTTGCACGCTCAATGACATGTCTGAGGCGTGATGCATTGAGGGGTGTAGTGACAAAGGTAACGAGCGAACCGTGACTTGCTATAAGGTGAGCTAAGTCTACAATGGGGATAATGTGACCTTGTGCCAAGAAAGGGACCAATACAAAGTGAGGTTGTGGGGTTGTAGGAGAGCCATGGTGGAGAGTCATTTTTCCTTTAGTTTTGCCTCAAGGAATAAGGTATGTTTACAGCACGAAAAAAAAAAATGAATGAAAGTGCAAGAGGTGATGAAAGGCTCATGGCAACTTATGGATTGACTTAAAAAAGTAAACGAGAATAGACAGGATAATAATTACCCAATATTGCGGTGTGTTTGACTTTGAGACGTTGAAATATAGCAGTTTTACTTTTTGAGCCTGAATTTTACTAAATTTAGTATTTCGTATATCTTCATCATATTCTTAGTTTGCTGTGGGTTTCTCCTGTTAGTTGCAATCGATGAAAGTGCTGTTGAATAGCCATTAGCAAGGCTTCTCCGTATCGATTGCTAATCAATGAAATTCAAAGATTTGAGATGTATTCGTTTGTTTTTTACAATATACTATAAACTGACAGCCACAGGGCGGACCGAGGATTTTCTTTAGGAGGCAAAAAAATAAATATCAAATCGGATTTAAATAACTTATCAGATTTAAATCATTAACTAATTGGATACTCGATAAAAAAAAATAATGTTTTGACTTATATTTTCTAATACTTTGACTTATAATTTCTAATCCTTTAACTTATAATTCATTTTATCAATTACAATTCAAGAAATTTTTTTAATTTTAACATTAAATTTAACCCGAATTGTAAATCAAACATTCAGGAGGCAAAAAAAATTTCCAGGTCATTTATAAAAAAAAAAAAAACGAAATTCAAAGATTTCTGTTTATTTCTTCTATATTAACTACTATTATATGACCCAAAATGTTTGTCAATATTAAATTAAAAAGTACACAACCTCAAATTTGTCATGTAGTAAAATAACAATCTGTACTACACAACTAATTTAATCACAATAATTAACTGCAGTTAATTATTGTGCCAAATCGAAAATGTTATGCCATAAAAATTATAAACCTATAAAGTACAACTCAATGACTTGGAAAATGAGCCTTCAATATTTGAGGATGACTATAATTTAATAAGGAAATAATCCAGACCAGCATACTTTAAAAATTGCAATTTAGTGATCCAATATGGGCCAGTTTTATATTCTATTAATTGCAATTTGTGATTCAGTTGTTACTATATAAGTATATATCATAAAAACAATCTTAGTGATGCAAGTGGTTGTCACTAGAGTATTAATTATACCCGTTAAGGGTATACCCTATCCTACCCGCCCGTGCCCGCCGCCCGGGGTACCCGTGCCCGAGTCCGGGTATGGGTTGGATACTCGGGTACGCGAGTACAGGCAAAAAACAGACTGGATCGGTTTTTTTGGACAAATACCCGACCATACCCTACTCGATCATACCCGTACCCGACCATACCCTACTCGATCATACCCGTACCCGACCTTACCCGTACCCGACTTTACCCTACCCGGGTACCCGTCTACCCTTACCCGTACCCGTACCCTTATACCCGACCCAATAATTCAAACTCCAAATTCAAATTCCCCCCCCTCAAATTCAATTTAATTTCTGTCTTTAAAATTCTGTTTTTTAATTTCTGTTTTTAAAATTCTGTTTTTATTTCTGTTTTTTAATTTCTGTTTTTAAAATTCTGTTTTTATTTTTGTTTTTTAATTTCTATTTTTTAATTTCTGTGTTTTAATTTCTGTTTTTTAATTTCTGTTTTTATTTCTGTTTTTAAAATTCTGTTTTTAATTTCTGTTTTGTAATTTCTATTTTTAAAATTCTGTTTTAATTTCTGTTTTTTTATTTATATTTATATTTATATTTTATTGTTTTAAATTTTAAAAAAAAAATAACAGAAAAAAATAACAGGAAAAAAAAACAAAAACAAAAATACCAGAAAAAAAAATATCCATACCCATCCTACCCGTCAAGGGTACACGGGTATGGGTATAGAACGGATAGGGTATGGTTTTTGAAAAAAATACCCGACATACCCGTACCCGTATACCCTAGTACCCATCATATCCATACCCGAGACGTACCCGTACTCGTGCCCGGGTATACCCAGATATAAATGATTCTTTGTTGTGAAGATGGTCCCCTGGGGGAATTTTTTCTGTGCACTCTTTTTACAGGTGGCTTGAATATGGAGACATTATTAATACCAAATTTACTTCCATTTGGAATTCAAAATTACCCCTTAAGATAAAGGTACTTTTGTGGTTGTTAAAAAAAATAGTATTCTTACAAAAGAAAATATTTGCATAAAGGGTTGGACTGGAGATCCTTCATATCCTTTTTATGGTGCTTTTGAAACTGTAGATCATCTTTTTGTTTCATGCATATTTGCTTTTCAAATTTGATCTTGGATTGCATCTCATAATTTTCAATTCAATGGTTCTACCATGTTTGATATTTGGCATATATCAGCTCCTATTCCTCTAAAAGAACCTCTTTTAGTAGAATTAATTAGAGGCGTTGTTTTATGGACATTGTGGTTAGAAATAAACAAACTTTGTTTTCAACATACATTTATACCTTCTTTGCAGTCTGTTGGATCTAAGATTATTGCATTGACTATTTTTTGGTGTACTACTCTTAATAGTGGTTTATTACCTTCTCTACATACCCCTAATCATGCAAATGGATGTTATTTCTATACCTAGTCAGGCTTTTAGTATTCGAGGGACAAATTTGAGTCATATAGGGGTAGATTTGCGCCTTACAGAGGCAGAGAAAGTACTCAACCAAGAGGAAGGGGAGTCAACACTGGAAGATGGAATGCTTAGTATCGATCTATTAATGGCTCTGGCATGATTTGATTAGTGTGCTTTGTTTTAGCTATGTGTTGTTGCATTTATTGCTCTATGATGCTCGATCTGTGAGCTTGTTTTTGTTTTTAATACTTCTATGTTGTTTCTGTTGCTCTGAGAGCATGTTTTTCATTTTAGTACTTGGATGTTGTGAAGCATATCATTGTTGTATGTTTTTTTTGTAAGTTGTTACTTGCTTCTTTTATGAAGTTGGTATCAACAAAACTTATATTTGTTTCAATGAAAACAGGTGGGTTTGCCCCACTTTTTCAATGAAAATTGAATCTTAGTATACATAATGAACTTGGATGGGGTTCCGGACGTCAAGTGACAAGTGCTTATGTGACCGTATGGAATACTTACAGCCGAATCAAAATTAACTTGATGTCTGTTCGAAATATATGAGAGCCGTTTAACAGGAATGACACTGAAATATAGTATGTTTCTTTGTTTCCAGTAAGCCCGTGGGCCACCACCTGAGAAATATTAAAGTAGCTTACAATTATATTTAAAGCCTACTGACTTCTCCCAGAAGAAAAAAAAAATTGAAAATCTTTTGGTTCTGGATTAAAATGAGAAATTTCAAGACACAACTTTGATTTAGTATTACAACTGACCAGGACGAAACAAGCTTGGACCCTATAATAAATTGCATTCCCACCCCCACTAAATAATGCTTGGATATACGGTATTCCCCGTTAATCCTTCTAATTATACCACCTACTTCCTTCACATTATCACATGAAAACAAAAGCAACAAAAACCAACTAATCCCTTAAAACATGTATACGCCGCCGTCTCCATTCACCTTATACCCCATGAAAGCAACTGCAACAAAGAAAGCACTAAAGTATGAAAACAAACAGAACCCCAAGGATTAAACCAACGTTCACCTCTGCCAAATATTTTCCCTTGTAACAACCACTATCATAAGGGGTGTTATCCACCAATGGCTGGCTATTGAACCCAAATGCTTGACCCACACCGGCACCGGCAGCCTCACTGTTTGGCTGGTGAAATTGTGTCTGACCAGAACCACCCAAATTAATTGGGTCAGCTGCCTGGGGCAACTGTTGAGACTGCCCGAATGGCAGATTCTTGTCTTGACCAATCGGCTCGGCGAAAGGTGGCAATGCCGGTGCCAGGCCTGGTGATCCTGGCATGCCGCAATGCTGATCAACTCGTGGCTCGTCACTAGCCTTCCATGCAAGTTCCCCATCCTTGTCATGTATACGCATGTCACCTTGGTCTACCAACTCGAGACCAAGTAAGAAGTTGTTGTCGGCTGATTCAGCATTGGTGTCCCATACCGAGTTGCTTCCATCAAAGATTTCTAAGCCATTCCAAGTGAAGAGGAGTGTACATGTATTGGCATTACTCGCAGGTGCACATTCGGACTCCCACATGCTTTTACCTGACGCAGTTTCCTGGACCTGATTGGAAAATTTTCAAATTCCAAATTCAGTTTAGGCTTACCTATAATTTAAACTCACATCAATATTTTTTCATAGACTGCTTGCATGGTAACTAAACCTGAACAAAACAGAAGTCGTTTCCGAAGCCACCAGCTCCAGGTGCTGTCTCATGTCTGATAAAGCATGCAGTGTATGTCCCGGATGGTGAGGTGAGGAATGGAACAATGTTTGCTTCAGAGTTTGGTGGAATAGCAGCGAGGATTTGCTGCTTCGTGGCCCTTTGAATTGTGCCTGCTGGCACATTAGTAGTTGCATCAGTTGTGGCTCTTAGCGGTGGTGAGAGGAGAAAACAAAGAGTGAGAGAGAGGAAGAGAGCAAAGTGATGCATTGTAAATTTGGTTTGTTGAGTACTGGTGAGGTTATGAGTGGAATTGGATGGCTTTAAATGATGGTGCATTGAAGAGGTTACATACAGGGAGGAATTAACGCTGGGGTTGGAAGAGGTGGGGTTAGGCGGAATAACTGTTCCAATAAAAAGGGGATTAGTTGATTCTATCTGGAACTTATATGACATTTTCGGTCAAGCTTGTAGTTTTCCTCTGGGTTTTAAACTAGTCGTTGGCAGTTGCCAAGTTGTATACAATCTTAATTATCTGAACATATTAATCTCTTGTTTAAAACTATTTTTTTAAGTACCGGTTAAACAAGTACATTCGACTCAATTAATTAAAAAGGGTTGGATCAATGATAATTCTCTGTTTTTTTTGTTTTGTTTTTCGGGAAAAAGGTTGCTTAGCTATCATCGTACATTTATGCTATGAACTTCAAATTGCTTTAGTAACGATAATATATTTGAAGTCTGGAAACTTCGCCCGTTGCTGTAAATGAATCCGATTTAAAATTTATTTCTTACATTGGTTTTATATGAATAATATAAGAGCTGTGGTGATATGCATATTATGGATTGGTATGTAATACTGATCAAAAAAATTATTTTTAAAATCTCAATGGTCGATCCGAACTGTTCAACATAATCTCCATATGAATATGTACTTGCAAATCAATTTTTATATTTTCTCAGTATTATTTTCAAAATGTTAAGCTATAGAATAAAAGTGCATTATATCAGCTGACTGCTATATCGGTAATAGTGGTATGCTATTTATGCTACACGCTATGCACTATAGCATATGCTATGCTATGCTACATAAACTTTTATTTAAAAGTCCAACTGAAAATTTATTTTAAAAATCATTTTTTTTCAAGATTCAGATTAAATAGAAAAAAATAAATAAATAAATTTTGTTCTTAAATAGAAAAAAAAAATAGTTTATTCCATAATGCTTAGAATTTTTTTTAATAGAAAAAAATTTATAATTATGCTATGATGTTTAGATTTCTTTGAATAAAAAAAGATAGATAATTTATAATATTATTAGAAATATTTTTTTAATGAGGGATCAAGTTACAACATCTTTTGAGTTACAACAAGTTACAACAAGCATTATTTACATTTTTAAAGTCCAAATCGTCGATCCAAACCGTTAGATGTGATCTCTACAATAAAATGTGCTCGGGAAATCAAATTTTACATTTTTTGAAATTTTTTTACTATTTATTAAGGTGGGTACAAAAACTAGTTAAATTCATACCGTTGAATTTTGTACCCTTCTTAATAAATAGTAAAAAAATTTCAAAAAATATAAAATTTGGTCTCCAAACACATTTTATTGTAGAGATCACATCTAACGATTTGGATCAACGATTTAGATTTTAAAAATGTAAATAATGCTTGTTGTAACTTGTTGTAACTCAAAAAATGTTGTAACTTGATCCCTCCTCTTTTTTAATAGCAATTTGAACTCTATATTGATTCAATATAAATATTTCATTCCTTAATCAATTGTGTTACTTATTGCTCTATGAAACTTTAAATAATATTATTAATTACTAAAAATATAAAATATTTTTTAAATAAAAAATGTTATGTAAGATAATTTTTGCTATAGCTACACTATTCACAATACTTTTTTTTTTTTTGCCTTTCCACTGTGACACAATAATCACTATTTAGAACTTATATTTTCTAGAATCTGTTAACTATTTTTTAAAATAGGTAAAAAATCACTTGATCTGAAAATTTTGGACCATCCAAAAATAGTGATTTTCTATCTATCTTTAAAAATAGTAAAAGAAAATCAAAAAAATATAAAATTTGTTCGCAAATACATTTATATGAAAATCATATTGAACAGTTCGGACTGACCGTTAGAATTTTAAAAATGAAAATAATAAATGTATTATGGACCAAATCATGCTATGCATAGTAACATAGACTCAGCTCATAATATAATATGATGCATATTTTGAGTAGAACTAGGATTAATGAGGTTAACTTTAAAATTTAAAAGGTCATTGTTTCTTTTTCCCTTTCCTTCAGTCACAGTACTGTTCTGGTTTGATGTCCGGTCCAATTCTGATAACATTGATTAAAAGGATTAAATTTACAATTTACTACATCACATGAGATCTCCCTTGTACAACAATTCTGGGTAAAGTAGAGCTACTATCTGATTCAATGACCTGCGGTATGCCATAAAATCCTTGTGATGCTCAATGGCTGCAAGAAAATATTGGAAGACAGAATTAAACCCATATAGCATATAAATAGGTTTCAGCAAAATAACAGCAACTAAAGGAGTCGTACAAAGTTCATATTGTTACATACCGTGCATCATGGGCTTAATCTCCCTGGAGAAATCTTCGACGCGACCTAAGACAGGACGGACCCCACACAAGTAGGAGACACAGAGCTCCAAGTAAAGGGACCTATCCAGTATCTCTACCAATAAGACGCACACCCTCTCTACCTCCATATCCAGAGATTTTGATTTATTTGCATCTGACAACACTTCTGTTACAACAGCAAGTGCTTGATCCTACAAAGGACAATAACCATGTTATTAGTCATGCAACTTTTGTACATAGGCTCACAATATAATTTACTATTACCAACAAAAAGCAATTCAAAACAGCAAACCATTTTTCCAATGTTATTAGAAATGCCCACACAACAATTTATTAATAGAAAAGCAATACCAGATAAGACGAAATACTCACCTGCAAGGCATGAAGAATTTCAGGCATAGGTAGCTCAGGAAGATTGACTGGGTCAACAAAACCCACCTCTTCAGCCCTCTTAACTGCCGCCTCAGCTTGTACACACAAAATACTCAAAACAAGAAGAGAGATTTTGTAAATTTTCACAGCAACTCTCTCTGTGAATCGAGTTGGCTCTGCAGAGAGCCCAAACCACCCGCATTTGGTCTTAATTACTGCAGTGCATTTATCAAGCCTAACCTCCTCTTTGCAGCTCGGAGGACAAAATGGTAATTTTGTACTTCTCTTACTTATAAAGGCCAATAGATGGATAACATTCTCCATTAGACCAGAACTTATAGAAAGTGGCACTTTGTACCTTGAAAGGGTGTATACAAAGAATAGGCACTGCTCGGTTAAGGTTAGCGCATCCAGGGTAATTCGTGAATTATTTGGCCGTGGCCTCTTATTGTCATTAATAGGTAATTCAGGAGCAGAAAGGTAATATGACATGACCTCAGCCTTCTCTGTGAGAAACAGAACAGCTTCCTCCACTATATCAGAATAACAACTCTCACTGCTTGCAAAATGGATCACAGAGGCTATAATTGCTACACCAAGACTCCACAAGTGAACACTTTTGGTTAAAAAGGGATCACCTTCGCCTAAAAAGGCATTCAGAAAAGAAAGAACATGGGATGAATGAAGTAACTGGACCCCTCCTTTTGTTTTTGAAAGTGTCAGAAAGAAGCTAAATGCCACAGAAGCCGAAACAGAAACAGAATCAGAAATATTTTCATTTCTGATCTTTTGTAAAATATCACGAACAGGGAAGTGATTTTGCACAGTAGGCACTGAAATACTTGGCCTCACCAAATTGTGCTTCATTATGAGGTCCATGCAAACCAACGCCAGGTTGGAGAGCTCAGGATTCTTCGAGTACTTGCATAGAGGAGATAATAAGCCACTGATGCTGGCCAATTCAGTTAAGGTAGCTTCACTAGCATCACCTCTGTCGGTACTTGTACCAAGCAAGTCCAGTTGCAAGATGAGGAAAAGCTTGATTGTTTTGTTGAGTGCAGGGCCAGGTGATCTGATGTCAGCTAATACCTTGATGCCTGAGATGACGATTTTTGTAAGAATGGGAATTCCATGCAAGTGCACCTTCCCAGTTTTGACAAGAGTCAGAAGAAACTCTGTTTGAGTAGAAAGAAGGCCAAACATATAGCTCTCTTCCTCTGCGTTGATTATTGTAGTACTAATTATAGAATCCAAGGTTGCCTGGATAGACTTGCAAACACATTTGATGCCCAACATGACAAATGCCTCAGAAACCAAGCCGCCGCCCTAACAATAAACGAATAAAGCTAATGTCAGTTGAAAAACAAATCAAGCATCCAAGATTATATATTGTAATATAAATACAAAGGAATAACATACCGCTTAATACCAGTTTACCAGTCTTTAACACTTAGTAAGGTGGTGCAGCAATAAATGTAACCAATTTTCTATTCCGCTTCTTTTTAGAAACTTTTAACAGGACACACAGAATCACCCACCATATCATAACTGTTAATTCAGCATTTGAACTATACTTCACATAGTCAAAGGGGCTTACATTTTCCTTGTAGACAGTCAAGGCCATAATAAATGCCCTCAAAGCACGGAGTCTGGAGCCTTCAACCAAAACCAAAGAATTAACATTGTGCATAAAAACAAACATATCTTCTGCTATGTCCACCAACCCCTTCCAGTCTGACAAGTGGGTCCAAAGGTCGAATCCCAACTCTCCCGCAGATTGTGACACATCATAGATACAGGCATCGTTACTGTCTTTGCGAACTGTTTTGCACCTAAAAAGATTGGCATCCAATAGACAAGTACAGAGGTCGAGAAATGGACCAGAAGGGATGTCATGTCCTTTAAGCTTTCCTTGTAGGTAGTCGGCTATTTTGCTAAAAGCAGCAGTTTGATTTCCTTCCCTGCATAAAGATAAAGAAGTGGATTTTAGCATTTATCTTTTATCTTTGTATGAGAGCTTTTTTTTTCAAGCCTGGGGAGAAGGAATGTTTACAGTTGTCACTGAACATTTTTTGAGGTACTGGCATGAAGATATGCTGAGAAAAAAGGAAAGAAAAACAACACTCATTGAAAATAATATGAAATAATACCTTACCTTGTCAGAACTTCAGAAAATGTAGGGTGATCTGATAATGAATGTACAATCTCTTCAATTCTCTTCACCAGTGAAACTGACAAGCTTCCTGTATAGCCCCCTGATATTTTTTCAATAAGTTGCACAATGCACAGAGAAACCGCTGCCTATAATGATTATAACAAAAAATAAAATAAAATAAAGTAAAAAGAAATATTCCAAATAATATAAGAAAAAGAGAGACGTCTTATCAATTCAAAAAATCTGTCACCTTAGCTCGATGGAGAAGTTCAATGTTGTATCCACAAGCAGTGTAGTGTTTTACCAACTCCTCTGTATCATGACTACTAAAGAACTTGCTCAGCACATTCCTGATGCTCTGGTCACTTGATTTTTCAGATTTTTCACCTTGTAAAATTCTCTCCTCAAGAAACAACTCGTTAGCCATGATCTCCAAAACTGCACTCTGACAAGAAAACCTACCAAAAAGTACAATAAAATGCCAATCAGGCAAAAAAGAAAAAGAATAATAAAAAAATATAATAAAAGATAATAACAACAGATATTACAGAAGAGATGCTCTTTAAAATAATACCTAGAAGATAATTCACAGCTACCATCTTTATTTGAATTTTCATCTGGAATAGGACTTTTATCGCAGCTTGGAGATAAACAAGACAACAAATTCTCCCAAAAATTTGTCGAGGTTTTGAGAATGTCGAGAATTTCGATATACTGGGTCCCACCATCCCATAATGCTTTGAGGAGCCCAAGTATACTCGACAGAAGATGAGGCTTGCCATTAATTAGGTACTTCGACCTATCCAGGAATTTCAAAAGCATGTCTACAACTTTACTTCCCCTCTTCTCATTTTCTTTGGGCTTTATTTCCAGTGGTTCTCTCTCCAGTGCAAGAGAAGAAAAGAGAGCCGGCTAAAATCACAAAAACATGCAGAAAAGCTGTTCATTTGGAGTTTTGGATTTTTGCACACCAAAATGCAAAAACTATACCATTGGTTTATGGAGGGACATGGGAGTTGTAGCCAAGACATTCAAGAGCCATTTGTTTCCTTTTGAGAGGGAATCTCAAATAAAGGAATTTCAAAAAAGGCATTTTTCTTTGGTATTGGTGAAAAAAGACCCTAAATTGTTGAAGACATTCAAATCAAAATTGTCCTTTCAAACCATTTTTGTTATGTATTAACATAGTGATTGAGAATAATTCAGTGAAAACTAAGACAACTTTACTAATTTATCATCAATATCTTCTAAATGAATTCTTAAGAATATATGTCATGCATCATTATTCACTAAAATTTTAAATGTACATCAATGAATCTTCCTATCAAAGCTAGTTATTTTTAAGTATTCATCTCAGCAAGATAGGACCATAGAGACCATCTTTAAATTTCATCTACAAGATAGGACCACTTATACAAACACACAAATGCAAGAGTCCGTATCCTCCCCGGTACCGCATGAGTTACCAATAAATGTGGCACGATTTCAGCTGAGCGATTGGAATTCAGTGCCTGTTATTTATGACTATAGGGGGTCTGTTTTGAGATTCATGCCTGGTTAATGAACAGTCTGGATTTGAAAATTCCATTGTCCGGTACCAAACTGGATCCGAATTCCAAATGCAAGAGTTTTCCAACAATATTCTTTAAAAAAAAGGTTATACCTGATAAGAGGCAACATTAGTAAGAAAATCCAGTACAACAATTTTAGAACTATCATCTTGGTCGACGCCTTCATTAAGAGCTTCACAGATACTTGTTTTTATTTTTTTCATCTGACAAAGAGAAAAAGAAATCCTAAATGAGTTATTAAGATCAGTATACCTAATTTCTCTCGTAGAAATAAAAAAATAGAACAAGATGAAGATAGAACCTGGGTAGCATCAAAAACAAGGTTGGCATACTCAAAGAGTTGTGACTGGAATTTTGACGCAACAACGCATAATGAGGAAAGCATTCTAGCTGAAGCTATTTGTATTACCTAGGAGAGAATTCATGAGAATTAGGTTTTATATACTGAAAAATGGGTTACTTATACTTTATGGAAATGGCAGCATAATGAAAATATCGGGCTTCAAAAAAAAAAAAAAAAAAGAGATAGCAGACTTACAGGATTGTGAGAAAAGGAAAATAATGAAATCGCCAACGAAGAGAAAGGCATTGGCTTTGTAGCAGGTGAGACAAGCAAACTAAACAATGGAGGAAGGCTTGAAAATGTTTCCTAAATACATTAACCAAAATTTAGGACACAATAATTGCTTGTTCAACACAACAATATCAATATTTCACTTGTACCCACAAAATGCATAAAAAAGATTAATATCATTTATAACCCAATAAAAATCATGAGTACATCACACAATCCCTATAACCTAACTGATAATATTTATATACCCCTCATCACCTTTTGGTACCAAATTACCCCTTTATGTTCACCCTAAAGAAAACCTATCAAGGACAAGGGGGTTAAGGGGAATATTTCAGTAGTAAATGAGGAAGGAAAGGCCAGAGCTTATCCCACTTATTTAGTAAGCCTAATGCTTTTATAAGGGTACTCTTGATATTTCTAGTTCAAGGTGGTGTTTGGTACCTTTCGGTTGAGGCCTAGACCATGGAATAAGGGATATAGGCCTCGGTTATTCCATTCCACCAAACACGGATTAATTAGGCCGGCCTAACTCTAAAATTAGGCTTCTAGAGTTAAACCACCTCCCCAGGTGGTTTAAGAGTTAGTCCCCCTACAGCCCCACTGTCAGCAACTATCCAATGGCCGGCCTAAATTGGAATAACCAACTTAGGCCTCCAAAACTTTAGGCCTCAACCAAACACAACCCTTGAAGGGTATCAAATTTGACTTGTTGCAATGGCTCCTGTAAATTGATCTTACAACATTTGAAAATATAATACCATTATAGCATTTTATTTTGGTGGTTATCAACTTTGTGACCAATGAATTAGATGGTAAAATGGTATAACTGCATACCTCAGGTAATTCGTTAAGGATATAGTGGATGACATCAAGTGCACCGACCAAAACAAGTGGTACAACTTCAATGTCCTGTAGCTCACTACTATGCCCCAAGTATGACATCTGTGGCTTTTTTTGGTACAAGCCAAAAACAATTAAAAAAAAAATCTCATTTATACGAAGCTATGAACAATAAAGGATAAAATGGCTTAAATAGAACATCACTTACATCTAATGCTTCGGTTGATAGCATCATAATTCTCCAAATCACATTAAGAGCAGCAGAATCAAAGAGAAGAATGTCACGAACCATGCGGCCTAGGCTATGTGATGAAGGGAGGACTCTAAAACAACATTTCATCAATTCAAAAACCTACAAGAGTGGAAAATGCCAGCCCTCGCTAAATATTGTTACATCTAATTTACAAACAGTATGAAGAGTACCCAAGAAAGGCACTAAATAAAAATATGAATAATTTTACTGAAATGTAATAAGTACAGCTTGTACTTATCCTTGCCACTAGTATAGTTTAGTACTCTTAATTCTTGGAACAATTATTCTAGGTGTGGATAACGTGAGTTTTGAGTAAGAATCCAAAATTACCCATCATTTCCAGAATTCAGGTCAGGTATGGCAGTAATATCACCTAGTCCAAACCTCATGTCTACCAACTCCACAACCAACCCTACCAATAGACACTATATCATACCTTGAGTGTAGTTCTCCAGCGAGAGTGCTTCTTGTACTTCCAATTGATATGATTAACCAACATGTATTGGAGAGAAAACATGATAAGCGGCGCGATAATTCTATACTCTGTTAGTCCTTTCTCCACTAACTGAGATACGAAGTCAAGCACTGGAGAAGGTGGAATTTCTTTTATCAGAATTTGGTTTCTTCATCTCAAGGTCAGTTCAGGTTACGTTTTGAATATACAAAACAATAGAAGAGCAACCAAAATTTGAATTAGTATGATTATCTCTATATGTAAAATAATTGCCTGAGATAGTCAACGAGGAGCAGTCCCCGTCTGATTCTTCACATGCCGCAAAGAATAACCTTACGAGCCCAGTTGAAAGAATCCAACTTCCACTGAGACGTACAAAAGCAAACAAATGTAAAATGGTAATTTGCACATTACACCAACAAACTTGTACAAGAAAATTTATAAAAATGAATAATCAGTAGAACTCCCTCACTTTGGGTGACCAGTAATTTCAGTTGAGAAGATATTTGAACTCAGCGCCGCATCAAGCACACGAGAAGGCATACTGCACCAAAAAAAGTATTTGAGTTTCAAGTTACCATAGTATCTGTTTGCATAACAAAGCAGGTATTTTTTGTACCATTTCAACATCTCAGCTAAGATGCCAAAAGAATTTGCTATTATTCCAATATTACCACCCTGCTGAACTAGATTCAGCACTGACGTGCACACCAATTTTACAATATCAATCCTGAAATATTGAAGAAAAGAGAAATATCATTATAGTTCTCAGTACAACAAAATGGCTGAGAAGCACCACGGCACTGCATCTATCAATAGCATAAAACTAATAGATTGGTTGTTTCTACTTCAGAACATCTGTAGTTTGTTAATTTGGTGCTAAAACCCAGTGCACTAATTCATGTTTGTACATTTCTACCAACTGGCACCATAATGCTCGCAATACCAAATTTTTACTAGTCAAAAGCATGCTTCGCAAAAT
The DNA here is from genome assembly GCA_033356055.1 of Carex pumila. Taxonomy (NCBI): domain Eukaryota; kingdom Viridiplantae; phylum Streptophyta; class Magnoliopsida; order Poales; family Cyperaceae; genus Carex; species Carex pumila. The sequence continues at coordinate 57,526 of JARJHM010000385.1, read as the reverse complement.
AAGGGAAAATGTCAAAATGTGATAAAAAGTCAAACCTAAAATCATTCTCTAATTGGCTCGCCAAATTGTAGGCTTCAGCTTTGCTCGATATCAGCAGTGAGTCGGTACTAAGCAAAGAAAAGCATATTGCCTGAAACAAAAGATCATATACAAGTCATGAAAATAAAGAAAAGAATTGGGATTCTTAAATCCAAAAGAATATGATCATGATGGGGTCATTCGGCAACAAAGGATTAAGAGCTTAAGGAGCACTAAGGAACTGATGTTCGGTTGTCTTAATCCGTGGGTAAAAGCTAAGGAAGCTAAAGGAAGGGGATGGGTGCCTTAAAGCCCAGGCAGAGGATTAAGATCCGGGCAAAAGAAAGCTTAAGGGGGTGCTCTTAATCTGCGCTAAGGAACCGGCGTTCAGTAGGATTAAGCGGCTAAGGAAGCTAAAGGAAGCATATTAAGCCTTAAGAAGGCTTAATCCTTTGTTGCCAAACAGCCCCTATAAGATCAGGATGAAAACAAATTACCTTATTAGTAGAGACCATCCGATATATAAGGTCCATTATGTGAGAAGATTCCTCATGACAGTTCAAATGGAGGCCTTGTGCCAAATTCAGAAGCAAAAGAAACACTCCTGAATGAGGAAACTACAAAATAACATTACTTGTTAGGAATACTATACCCCCAATTACCCCCAATTGTTTTCAGCCATGTTTCCAAGAAGAAAGTGATAGATTATCGTGTATTACATAATAAGTAGGTGTGTATTATGCATATGTGCATTTTAGAGTGTCCAGTCAACAAGTATGGAAGTTCAAAACATCTAGTGTGCATCATGCAATACTCTTAAGTGTGTATCGTGCAATAGCTCAGTGTTCATTATGAAATAGCTTGTGCATTTTTGGAGGTTCAAAAATGCACAATCAACCAGTATTTCATACTAAAATGAACAAGAGCACATTATACAATAGGCAAGTGTGCATTCAACAATAGCCGACCATACACAAATCCAAGCTTGTATTATAAGGTGGATGGAAAACTGTGTGGGGGTGTTTAGGGGGTGAGTTCTGGGAAGTAGTTATCATACCCGCAATTATTATTAGAAAAACTAACTCAATAAGGAAATAAGGTTTGAAGTTTGAGAATGCTGATGCCTCATCTGTTTAATGCATACACTATGTAGAACTGTAGATAGCCTTAATTAGTATTGATGTTTATGCAATACATTTTAAAATACAGTGCACTGTCAAGTGCTAATCAACAGTCTAATGCTGCAGTACTATCAGATTTGACATTATTTTTTATTGTTGTTTTCCTCTTTTGCTTGATAGGTAATTTTGCAAAAATAATGGTTAAGCAAGACTCAGGCACGAAATTAGATGGATGGCAAAAATTGACACAGCAATTGCATGCAATGAGCAAATAGTTGGCTCAACATAGGATTAATAGCAAATGCTGGTCTCAGTACAATAAAAGGTTTGCTACAAAAAAAGATGGTTTATTACTTGGAAATGACTTGTGGTAATTGCAAAAGAGACCAAACTGACCACTGATTGTTACAGGAACAAAAGAGAGACCATCCTAATCCTGATTCAAGAATCGACTACAATTGAATCATTAAGACCTCATGTTGGATCCAGTCATTGTGATTGGCCCCTTTAAATCAAATTCATATCCTTGTAATTCCTTTTCTTCTTACTATTGATGTTTATGTTCTTCCTCTCAAATCTAATCTTAACAAGTAGTAACCAATTTAATGTGACAGAAATTTAAACAAACAATTTCTGTCCAAAGACTAACAATAGGAACAAGTTCATCTAAGAAGAAAATAAATCTGTAATCAAAATATTAAATACTGTTAAATTATACTTTCTCCATTCAAAATTGGTGATTTTGTTAGCCAACAGTACTGTAGGTCCATTAAGCATATATGACAAATATGGAGTGATTTTAGAAAGAAAGAAAAAATTAAGAGAACCTGCCATATTACTTGCCAATGACATACCAGTAAAGGCTGATATATACTACAGAACAGGGACCAACTGATTGTAAACTATCTAATGGTAAAGAAGCTCCATCCCATCACTGTTTTGATCATAATCCTAAAATAGTAAAATCTACTCCACACAACAAAGAAAAGTACCTCCCAATGTACCAGCACTAGGCTTTCATCAACATCTCTAAGAAAATAACCACGGGTTCCACTTGGAATGACTATGCTCTCTACACCTGGTACACCTATTGGGGAGCTCAGTCGCACCATATCCTTATTCCTCGCATCACCAGTTCCAGAAGGCATCTGATACAGTGTGGTAATGCCCCTCATCTTTTGAAGATAGTTGTACCTGTATTAACTTTACATGTTATAACCAAGGAATATATATATTATATTTCTCTAAGACAAAAAGAAAATAAGTCCAGGTGACCTAGAGAGGTATTTCCCTACATTATGTTTTGAACATTTTCAGTTTAATTTCTGCCAATGAGTTTAAGATAGATGTTAAGGTATAATTGAGTCCCAATACTGTATGGGTCAAAGGCTGTTATCAGTCATGCATGGTCCAGTCATGTTCAGTTCCGGTGCATAGCATACATCATTTTACCTGTTAGGGCTAATACAATTTAGGGTTCCCTTGCAAATTAAGCCAACAGGTTTCATGTATTTGCACAATACAAGAAACATCTCTTCTAGCAAAGGAAACCAACTTTTGGGTCGTCCGCAATTAACATAATTATTAATAAAAGAGTTGACTTTTGATGACTTCATTGTCGGTTGTCATCTCAACAAAACCCATCAACTTATATCCTAGTGTAGGCAAAAGTTGACTACTAACATTAAAAACTTATCCACTTCCTTAGATACATACAAACTCATCAACTCAGATTCAAAAAGGAATCTAGATATGACATATTAGTAGCTGGGTCAAGTTGGTCAGCATTCAATCAAATATAGTTCTTCCATCAGGTTGATCTAGTGTCTCAAAGTTTATCCAAAAATATCTCAGAGAAGGTGGACTTGCAAATATGTGAAACGACAAATGTCATTAATGAAATGTGTGTTTAGTTAGAGGGGGCTACCTACAATTTATAACTAATTCCACAAACTATTGAGAGAGACGTCAGAAGAATAACCTACACACACTGAGCAGGCCAAGCCCCTTCACAAACGGCGGAGAGGAAACGAATGAAGTCAAGCTTTTGAAAAGGGTATTCTTTCTCGAGCATATAAAGGACAGACCTGATAGGTCCATCAACATAGTTATCCTTGTCCCAAAATTGCATACAAAGTGATTCCTGAGAAATTAAACATTGCACTCACATTTATTATTCAAAGCATAAGGTCCAAGGACATATAAACAAAGATATATTCAGAAAGGTAAATTTGCAAAAAGTAATGGCACAAATTAAAATAAAATATATAAGACATACCTCTCCACGGTAAATGTGGCATAGAATACTTAAAATTGAACTCACATAGCCATCACTCATCTGGTGGAGGGAAAAGAAACAAAACAGGAAGAAAAACAACTGAGGATTCAATTGCTTGAGTATATTAATTCAAAGGTCTAGGATACAAGAATGTTATCTACAAAAGGCTGTCTAATAACTAAGCAGCTTTGGCTTGTACTGACATGTACCAGTTTGTACTTGTAAGAGTTCTATTGCTCTTTCAAGTAAATTAAACATGAGTTACTATTTTATTTCAGTGAAACTGCTTAGGCCATGCAAGACAACCAGTAGAACAGCGTACCTGTTCAGAACAATCCCAGGATGGTTGTACCATAAAACTATGAAGTTACTAAACATATATCTTGGGCATGAAAGGTATAACTTACTGATTCAGAAAGCTCATATGATGCGATGAAAGCTGAGATTAGTGTCCTCACAATACTAAGAAAACCAGAAATGGGGCCCTGAAAAGATGAAACAATCACCGATAAACAGTGCAATTCTTAAAATATGCTGATTAACCAAAGAAAGACAGGAGAAAAGAAAGAAAAGACTGACATCTGACTCTTTGAATGTGTTGCTGCCAATAATCTCAAGCAAATAGTCAAAAGGGGCACGACCAAATGCTTGCCGCACATAGCGTATATGGTCCAGATCCTAATAAAAGAAAAACAAACTTTTTAATGTGATTTGCTAAGAGTTGGAATCATTATGATAGGGAAAAATTGTGAAGTACATCAAGGTACACATGTAAATGGTCTAAACGCAAGAATTCATAGGAATTTGTTCCTATGAATGCGGTTTGCTATTATTTTATCAGAGGAAAAATCCACTGGGAATTGCAACATTCCTCAGGCAAGGCGACATCAGTTCTTTTATTTTATGTATCCATTCTTAAAATATATTCTCATTCCATGGTAGCAGAAACAAAATGCCATTAGCATTCTACAAATTTTCCTAACACTAATATTTTTTTCCATTAGCAGAAACAGGCCTTTGTCATTACCAGTTTTTTTAAAAGGGATCTCTGGCTGAAATAACCAAATTGCCGATGTCAGAACCTAAATCTTATTAAGACATACAAAGGCATAACTAAACAATATCCCAATGCAGGAGACATGGTGATAAGAAAAAAGAAAAACAGGTTAACATGGCAATACCATTAGTGTGTCGGTACCCCTTTCTAGCAGAGATGAGACAAGACAAAGATGCACTGCCCAAGCGAGAATCAATGGCCCAGATTCTCTCTCTAATTCCTCAGAAAAATTAGAGATCTCAGCATCAATCTCTTGGATATCAGCGAGAGAAAATGCACACGAAGCTTCACTACATTTAATGAAAATAACTAGATAATTAGTGTGCAAGAGAAATTTCAAAAAGAAAAAAATCATACAGCACATACACTTGAGAGATTGATACCTAAAAGGTACTCCATCATGAACCTTTCGAATAAGATTCTCCAAATCTAGTGTTTCTATAAGAACAAATAACAGCTGAGCCTTCAAATGATAAAATGAGGTCATTGCTTCTACAGAAACCGCCATTTTACTGGCATCATAAGGTCCACCCAACATTCCCTGAAATATAAAAGCATGATAATTGCAATAATTCCAGCAAAGCTGAAATAGTGGGTAAACTATAAAATTAGAAACTTACCCTGAAAAGGTTCGAAAGGGATTTCCACTGGTCAAGAGTGCAAGGAGAGAAATTATCATAGAAGGAAAGGAACAAGATGCCAAATATTAAATTAGCCTCAATTAGCATTTCTTCAACCCAGAGAATAGTAAATTCCATGTCCTGCATTATTTCAAACAATGCTAGTAAAATAAATAGGGATAGAAAAACACTAATAATAAAGAAAAAGGAAGAATTTGATGTGCAACTCCCAAAAATCAGATATAATTTTGTACACCCCTTCAAAATGTTGGTAGGTCCCCTTCAAAACCACAAAATATCAGACCCCCCTGCTAACACTGTCAAAACCACAGTATATATGTAATTCGTTTAAATAAATATCCAAAACTGTCCCCACTTTAGCACCCCCCACCCAATTATGAATGTGCATCCTCTGCATTAACTCAAAAGGGAATCTTTTGAGTTAATGAATCTCCACTATCTAATTTTAAACAGAGCCAATCTGGCTCTTGCTTACAACATAGGGGCCCTTTAATATTAGTGCGGATCTAGTCTGCACGAATCTTAAAACATATCGGATGGTCGAGATGCATTAACTCAAAAGATTCCCCTTTGAGTTAATGCAGAGGATACGAATTCCCCAATTATACCCTCCCTCCCCCTTCTCTGTGAAAAGGAACAAATAAATGTGTCAAACACACATGAAAAGTTATTAGCTCGGTTGTTAGCAAATGCAAAATAGCAAGTACCCTAACCGAGGTATTGATCAATGATATTGATATGGGTAAACTAATGGATTTTAACTGCAGAAAAACAGAATTACAGGTTTTGAAAGTATAAAAAACACTCCTCAAAGAGAAGAACTGCATTAAAAGAAGGCATACAGTTTTAACGGAGAAAGCAGAAGCAAGCAGATCTTGAACAAGAGATATAAGCTTGTTTTGCAAATCCGCTTTAATCAACGCCATGGCCTCTCCCCCCATTGCATCGATGCAATACAACGCATGCACAAAAATCCTTCTGATGCATTTCAACAAGCATTGCCTCTCTAAGTAATACTTTAGTAACACCTACACATTTTATGGTAGATAACAATACTCAAGAGAAAGAAAAGAAAAAATATAGGAATGGCAGAAACAGCTTTAGCTAAGTACACTGAGCAAGTTACATATTAGCAACAATAGCCAACATTTCTCACATTTTCTACAAGTCCCAACACATTTTGCGTTATAAGCAAACAACAATAACCTGTTTGTTTGGAAGGCAACAACACCAAACTGTTAAACAAAAGTAACGTTCATGAAAACTAACTAATAGACCACGAACTTTTAATCTTGATTCTTGTCTTAACCATATTGCTTTCTGACAAGTTCATGTAAACTTCGATTCCACAGTATAAATCCTTAACTTTTGATATTTTTTAGGATATAAGAAAAATTGAGCTATTAGTAGTGCCAAAATTGTAACCACTAAATCTTTTTTCCCATGGTAATCTAAACCTGCATTGGAAAATCTCTCTTACTGAAATGGCCTAAACCCAGTTTATTTGATGTAATTGCTTATATACACAAATCTTAAGGAGCATTTTTACGAAGTGACAGAATCTTCATCTCTAGACTAAGCTTTTGAGTATATGCCTTGCCTAAGCAAGTACTGCACATATTCAAGTGAAACATTGGGTATCAATCACAGCATATTGGTATATATCGAAAAAAAAGGAAATTTAATTAAATTAGCATAATGAGATACTTACTGAATGTACTAGCTCTTTGTATTCCACATTTTCTGTGCGGCCCACAGATCTATCAACTAGTATGTAAGACTGCACCTCATCTAAGTCCTACACAAATTAAAACAAATTATTGTTTGAGGAGGGTTCAAATGCCCATTTTTCTGCACCTCCATCATGCCTCCACTTTTTAATTTCTATTAAAAAAAAAAAATTCTATAACTTATATGTAAAAATGGAGGCATTTGAACCCTCCTCTAAATATTTATTAGTAGAAACTTGAATAAATATTTAAATCATTACAGTTGACACAGTGCAATATTTATAGATACACCAAATACTTCTCATATATGCAGCCAAAATCCAACTTCATGAAACATTTGCAAATAACACCCGACCCTAGAGTTACTGGGTATGTAGCTGACAATGTCAAGATTTGAGAACTTTGTCCCCAATTCAAATACGTGCCAGCCTTTTCATAAATTCAAAGTAAGCGGCTAAAACCAAAAAGATGGACCAATGTTGGGATCTGACATTGCATGAATTGGTTGTATATAGTTTGGTTAGTCAAGATAAAATATTCAGCTAAATTAGTCAATTCATTTCCTTAACTTCTATACCAGTGGTTGGTTTTGTTTGGAGACGACCAATGAAAATTTTCAGTTGCAGATATGAGAAATGTTAAATTTATTTTTTTGTAAATACAATAAGAGTATTGGGCTTAGTTTGCACAAGACCCAGCAACTGGCAAAACACCGAAGATCTAGAAAAAGTACCGCCAATTGGCTGACTTTAAGAGCAGTCTCTCTGAGCTCCGCCTTTACTGACAGATGTGGCCCTAGGAGTAGCTCTTTAGACCCTAGAAGTTTCTTTGACGCCTCGTTTGGGGGCTTGAAGCCAGAAATTGACACAACAAACCATGTATGGTTTCTCTTTATCTTCTCCACCTAAAATTCAATTCCATGTTTGATTTATCTAATCCAATTTGAACTAATAAACCAGTCAGCCTTGGTTCTGAGACTTACTGGTACCTAATAGTCAGTCCAGAAATATTTACTCCTATCAATTTTTTGCTCGTGTATCAGATTTTTCCTTAAAAGTATTTGATCTGTAACGGTCCAAAGAAGCTACTAAAATTCAAATACTTGCGTCAAGAGTACAAGTCACATGAGACAGCTTACAAGCAAACCAAAACTTGTATAATGTGAGTGAGTGTGTGTCTGTGGATTCGTGTGTGGCCGGGAGGGAGGTTCGAGTGAAAGAGAGACTGACGAGATTATCTGGGAGATCGTCAGAGAGCGGAGCGCGATCGAGCTCTTCGAAGAGGTCAACAAATGGGTCCCACCACAGGGATTCCGACACCTTCGCCATGGAAGTGGGGTTGAAGCGACGGATCAAACCCTAGGAAATGAGAGAGGGAAACTGGAGTGATGAATCCCGCGCGAGGGAAGAAGGGTTTAGGGCTTTTCTTGGATTTTGGGGTGGTTACCTTTTTCTTTTTTTTCTGTTGAACCGGTCTCAACCCGTAAAGGCGTAAACTTTGTGGATAAGCTGAGTAGCCGCTGTTGAACCGGGTTTTAACCCGTAAACTTTGTAGATGAGGACACTACGGTTGGTTCTTTTATTCAACGAGCTAAAATTGGGCTTCCGGCCCAGTTTGCAAAACGGAAAACTCCTGTTGTTGAATGCTGCGTTCCGCACTTCCTCTGCTCTTTTCCAAAAAAATTCAAATTATGCTATTTTCCAAAAGAACTCAAATTAGTTTGAACTGTTGATTTAAAAAGAACGGAGTATTCGTTTTAAGTTTTAACCTGATCAATTGATTTTTTTGCGTAATCAAATTTAGAATAATATGACTGTTTTTTTAATACAAAAATAAATGATATCCATCTGCTATTGTGCTGGCAAATGCGTTCCAGCATCCTTTTGGTGGGATTGAGTGAGGGTTCCATTGTCCAATTTTTTATTTAGAAAATAAAATCATCAGAAAAGGAATTGATTTTTTTCATTTGAAAAATAGATTTAAGTATTGAACAGCACGGTTAACTGCATCACTACGGTTTTACCAATTTTCTGAACTACGTCCCCTCGGCCACAAAAATTCCTCGATTTTCATTTTTTTTTTTTCTATTCAACAGTTTTTTTAATATTATTATTCGTTTATTTTTTCTCATTTATTATGGAGAAATGTTCTCGTCCTTCAAGTCATCATTCCTCATTGAGTCTCCCAACTAGTTCAACTAATATATTTCTATTTTCAGAAACCAGTTCAATTGATATATATTTTTAATTTTGAATTATTTGTTATTATTCGTTTATTTTTCTATTTATTATGTGGAAATATTATCGTCCCCCAAGCCATCATTCCCCGTTGAGTCTCCCAACTAGTTCAACTAATATAAGTATATTTATAATACTCATGTCTATCCGCATACAGCACTGTCACTACCGCATACGGTATAGATCACCCCGCAAACAGAGCCGCATACCACAACTGTTATTCCCTACGGATGCCTTGGTTCGGTTCTATGCATATTTGAAAAGTTCTCCAACTCTAAGATCGGCTTGTGGGGAACAATTCAGATTTGTCACAGGATGTAATATAATTAAACTACTCACATTAATCTAATTAATCACATTCCCCTATTACTCGCTAAGTAATAACTCTAAATCCTACTTATTACAAGTAATAAATAAATTTCTAATTATAATTTGAGATGAAATCTAATCTATATCCTGTCAAGGGAGTCCACTGGGTACTAACCCTAGTCTCTAAACCGCTACCAAGCCTTGTAAGCCAAAGTGCTCGATACTTACTCATATACGTCTGTTGCCATATATGATGGCCTTACACATATTGGTATGTGGAGAACATTGGCATATAGTAGACAAAATTATGTATGCAATGATATATTTCAATAATATTCAAAGAATAACGAAATCTCAAATAAACATAAAAGAAAAATAAATATAATAAAGAGATAATATATAATTCATTACATCCAAACTCTAGAGAAGAGAAGCTTAGCTACTCAAAGTCATGACAAAATAAAATAAAAAATAAAATAAGAAAGACAAAACCTAAAATCTAGATAAATCGGAAACCTCTTCCTTAGATGACGTCTTCTTCTTCCGCCTTGGATTTCAAGCGTTCTTCCTTCTCTAACTCCAGAATTTATACGCATTATTCTACTCTAATCTATGACTTACACAACTAAAACATACACACTAAATCATATTAGATGAGGGGTTTATATATTAATCCTAAGCATGTAGACATGGAGAGCGTGGAGGCCAATTTTAGCCTCTCATACCATATTTGGAGATCCAATTATAGATTTCTTCCATAAATGGAGCGCTAATGTAAATTTCCAATCATAGCAAGGTCTGTCACATCTGTAGGTTTGTCCTTCTAGAAAGTTGCTGCTCAACGGCTGAGATTTAATCTAAGCTAGACAGTCCACAGATCCAATCCATGTACCCTTGTGGTCTCAGCTTATACCTGCATACGGTATAGAGTATACTGTACAGCACTCTAACTTAGCTGAATTTTAGTGATTTCACCATGTTGCATGTTGTACACTTTGTATGAGATGTTTGCATACTCCATGTGATGCCCTATTTTGATGATTCCTCCAGAATTGACCTAATACTCTATTTTCAGTCTAAATTCGCAACTTTCTCCAAAACCTACCAAAATAGTCTAAAAACACGTTTACAATGAATAATTCGGAAAAATGGATACTTTATATACATTTTTCACTATTTTTGTACTAAAAAGTAGTGATTTTCGCTGTATAAATTAACATTATCACTCCTATTAAAAATTTCTCTTAGTGCCTTCGTCGATTCATCTCTTGTGTGCAAGGAATTGTAGATGTCGGTGAATCCAATTGCATATTCTCATGTTTTGATTTCAGGCAGTTCAATTCGATAATAATTTTGAGAATGGTACATGCTTGGTCTATGTTCTTAGGATCTAAATTTTTATTATTTTTCTTCAGTCAGTGACCATTGAAATTTTGAAAATCATCGCATCCATGCTATTGCTGGATCTCAACTCTCCGTTGTACTCCTTTTGGAGATAATTATCAAATTCTGTTGACATAGAAAAATATATCTGAAATTTGGAAGCAACAAGGTTTGACTTGTTGGTGGTTAATATCGATGATTTTCAGTGGAAACTGAATCGAATGGATATAATCATTGCTGTTTCATTCAATTAGACACACTACCAAAAAGATTTCCTGTTTGAACTATTAAAATTAAGCCCTATTGTCTGTAGTATTATTCCCAATTGTTAATAGTTAATTTTCAATAATCTTATTGCACAGCCGGCATCTACGGAAGAAAATATCTTATGGTACATGCTTAACTCAATTTAAAGTATCGATAAGTTTAAATGATTTGTACATGAGATTTATACGTTTTATTTTAGACTACTATCGTGTCCGTGCGTTGCAACGGGGACATTATAAAATTGAATAAAATATAAAAAGACCTTTTTGTTTAACATTCACACAAAATTAAGAAAACAAATATATTTAAATGAAAATAAAAGGCACAAATAAAAAAATATAAATTCAAATAATAAATAATAATACAAGAAACAACAACAAATGAAAAAAAAAGATCAAATATAATATGAATAAAGTTCTTGAAATATCATTGCGATTTAATATCTAATTTTCTCCACAAGCAAGACGTGTCATTAAATAATTTAGAAGAGAAATGATATGTAAAGAAACAAAATTGAGAAAAATACGATTAAATGATTCAAATAAATTTTTTCTCGACATATATATTCTTGATGAAAATTATTTTAACAATGAAAATTTCTCTACACATCATTTTTCTATACGAAAGTTCTAAATATTCTTCATTTTGTCTCCAAGTCAGAAAGATTATATTATTGTTTCCATCAACACAAAATCTACTATTCATCTATTCACAAAGATACAGATACAGTAGCTATAAATAAAATTTGAAAATATATGATTGTTTTCATTTTTATTGTTGTAACTATAGAGGGAGTGGAGAAATGAAATAGATAAATAAGAAAATAATTTAATTGCAGGAATTGTAGATAGGTGTAAAGAGAAATAAGGAAACGGATTACTAAGGATTCATTCAATTTTAATTGTGATAAATATATAGCTGTATGTGTGGTGAGTATATTTTTAAGTAAATTTAGACTTCTACACATTAAATAGATATATTTAATCAAAAGAAAATAGATTATGTGATTGGAGGGCTGATATTCAATTCAAAAGTTCATTTTTCAATCTTAGCCGTTGGCGGATCAGGATAACTACGTGCATAATATAAGAATAGAGATATTGGAGTTGTTATCATTGAGATTTAAAGGTTGGATCCTTGTATATTTCTTTTTTTATTTAGTTGATCATTAAGCTTAAATGCTTCATTCTTCTTCTTTTTTTGAATTCTTGATCATTGATGCGTCCAAAGGGTATGGTGCAAAGTTTCAGTATAATAAGATGTACTTTTTAAACCTTTAACACACGTTTGAGTTAAATTGCAAATGTACAATTCTATCAAAGTAGTATTTGAGGTATCGATCCACAAGAAATATGATAAAAACTTAGTTTAAACTTTAGTAATAAATTTCAGAAAAATAAAATAAAGTAAAGTGCAATAAAAGTAAATTGGGGAGTTTGTTCTAACAATTCCTAAGGTTGGGTTTAATACCCAAAAGAAAGGAGTTTGAAACAATAATTGTAAATAAAAGTAAAAGAAATGAATTGGTTTGCTTTCAAGATTTAGAGATCTAGGGGTCTTTGGTTTACAATTCCTTGCTAACTCTATTAATTCGGTATTTGTTTGAATTCATGTATGATTTGACGAGGTTTCTAACCTAATATGTTATTAAGGGTTACTTTCGTAAATTAATAACGTGCCTAGGTAACTCGAACTTCTCAATGAAGTTCCCCACCCTAGCTACCTAGACTTATAAGCTCTTGTTAGTCTCTCATCTCCTCAAATATTGGTACTTCACAATTAAGTCCATCATACCAATACCCGATTCGAATTAAGATGTCCTAATTAGGGTTTGGCTTCACGGTTAAATTCTTCACCAAGTTCCTAACCTTAATTTCTATAGTTCTGACTTAGATTAAATTTGTTACAATCTTAATCTAAACCTTGGGTATTTGCATTCATAATTTGGTACTATCCTATTGATCACAGTCAATTTTGGTTCTTTCGAATTCAAAACGGGATACTACAATTCAAGTACTAACTATGTAATTAACACAAATGATTAAATCACAGAAATTAACATCAAATCTCATAAAACAATCATAATAAAAACAAATAACCAAATAAAATAGAATTAAACAAGTTCATGCATTGACCAAAACCTCTAGAGAGAGAACTACTCCCTCATGGAGAGATCCATTACAAAAATTGACAAAGTAAGAAGAAATGAAATAAAGGAAGTAATTATACCCTTTGACAAATCAAAAACCTCTATCTTGCCGACTTCTTGCTCAGGAAACCCTTCTTCTCCTTGCTTGAAAGCTTTCCTTTTCTCCAGAATTTATCGCTCAGTATTGTGTGTGTAGAGAGAATGAAAGAATGAGGGATCTTGAATGGATGGATGGGAGAGATGAGTGTGGATGATGATCTTTGCGAAGAGATACCTTGAATGGAGAATGAACCCCCTCTTTTATAGCCAAGGACCATGCCCAATTAAAAGACTAGGAAGTGGATTTAGTGAGTGCTATATTTGGATTGGTTTTTGTTCGCTTACAAAAGTACGCTACAAAGTTTCAGGTACAACAAGTTGTACCAGTTTAAACCTTGAATCTACTCTCGATTAAAACTACAAGTGCACAGTCTTAATCGTATAGCATAATAAGGTATCGATCCTCAGGGACGGTCTAATTCGATTCTAAATTCTTACTAATCCGAGTTAGGTACTAGAAGTTTGAAGAATTGGGTTTGATTTGTTTATGTTTCCTAATTTCAAAAGACAATTCAATTAAAGGTAAATGAAAGCGATTAAAAGTTTTAGTTTTGAATCAAAGATAAAAGGCGTTCCTAGGGTTTCATGTTTCATCCCAAACTTTGCCTTCTCTGGACCTATCATGCGACTCGCATCATCTCTGATGCGACCCGTATGATGCGACTCGCATCATCTCTGATGCGGGTCGCATGGTCCTCGAGCAGAGCTGACATGTGTTCGTATCTAAGTTGATTTCTTATGCGAGGCTTCAACCTGTGGCTCTCGCCTACTGGTATCTAACCTAAATTGATTGTCTGGTTAACTAGAGGTATCTACAACCTTTCGATAATAGAAAGTTCACCTCTCGGCTACTATTGATCTTAGATCTACCTCAAATGCTCAATCACAATTACAAGATACATCAAGGCCAAATTACTAGAAGAGATGCTATAGACATCTAACAGTAGACAATCAAGAATCAATCAAGAAATCACAATCAAGCAAACAATGAATACTCAAACAACAATCACACAAGTTCAAACTTAGATCAAAACATCATTCAACTCAAAGACAAGGTTTAGAGACTACATCCTAACCCTAAGAACTAGAGATCTACTCAAGCATAGCAAAAGAAAGCATAAAAGAGAGATAGAAAAAGCAAATCATGATGGAGCTCGAAGATCCAAAGTAGATTGGAGAGGATCTTGAAATCTTCCCTTCTCTTCTTCTTCAATCAAGCTCCAATCTCCTTCTTCTCTCTTGATCTTCGCTCTTTTTGTGTTCTGGAATGTAGAGGGGGAAAAAGCTCCCGAAATTCTGGCACAGGACCTCCTTTTATAGGCAACAAATCTGACTTGGAGCTTATCAGGTCGAATTTGAATTGGGCGGCAACAGTTGATGCGACTCGCATCAGATGGCAACAGTTGATGCGACTCGCATCAGATGGTCTTCAAGAGAGAGCAGTGAGGGTCGCATCGCAGGTCGCTTTGGGCTTGGATGCGACTCGCATCAGAGCTTCCTGAAGTCTGCCTTTTGCCTGATTTCACCTGATTCCTGCAAAGTAGGAACCAAAACATAGCAGTACCACATTCTAGGGATATTCAATGTAAAAGGTGCTATTTGTTAGTTCAAAATATCATTTTCTGTATGGAAACAAGTCAATATAATAGGTCTAATAATGTGACATCAGTTTTTCAGGATTGCCTTATCCACATGTGGCTGTAAAAACGTGTCCTTGGTGCGTCAAAAATAGAAACCGTGTTGAAAACGTGTAATTTTGGCTATCTGCGAGTTTAGTGCATCCAACTGATTCCAAATTTCTTTTTTTAATTTCTCATGTTGTAGATCTTCTTCCTAGCTTTTCAAAAAGTGGTCGCAAGCCTTAATCGGAGTTACGAGTCAAAAGTTATGGCCGTTTTAAGTTCAGACTGCAATTATACGTTCTGCTACAGTGCGGACAGGCCACCCGCATTGCTACAGTTCCATCCGCACTGGGATTCGCACCGCTACAGTAACATCTTCTACATTGCTACAGCGCGTCAGCACTGGGATCCGCACTGCAGATGCATCGAGATCCGCAATAGGCTCAAACTTTTCTTGTGCGATCAGAGTGCGGCTGCATCGAGATCCGTGCGTCCGCACGGATTTTGATGTATAGCTTATTATGCATTTTTAAAATTGGCGCGCATCCAGAAATCCATCTAAGTACTTAGTGCGGCCGTATCGTAAACCATGCATTTGCATTAGACATTTTTCTTCAGTTTTTCCTCGTTTGTCTTTATTTTCTGCAATTTTTTTTTTGAGACCCTGGCAGAAACTGGCATATTGCTTTTATTAGATTGAAAATAAAGTACATGAGTAACTTACACCTTAAACATCAGATCTGCCAGTAAAGAGTAAAGCAAAACCTCTAACCACCAATAGGTAAATTGTGCAACAAAAGGAGAGGAAAATACAGCCCACAATGTATTCCTTGTAACCTGCTCTCTATGGTTATTAGCAGTGTCGTAGCCATTCTTCCATATGGTACACACATCTGTAGGCAAGGGCCTTTGCCTCCAATCTCTGTTCTCGAAAGATAATATCATTCCTGTGCTTCCAAAGTTGCCATGTTACACATATGAAACGACATGTCCATTCTTTCCTTCCCATGTGGCCATTATTCCTGACCATTTCCCAAGAGGAGCACACGATTTGATCCACCGTAGTTTGAATCTTCATCAGAGGTTTGGATAGAATATTAGATACATGGTACCATATTGCCACCGCAAAAGGGCACAGGAAGAAGACGTGTAGTGCCGACTCTACTGGGCACTGTTGATAGCAAACACAACCCATATTGAGGTGTATCCCCCTACGTCTTAGCACATCCTTCGTTGACAGTTTGTTGTTTAGCAGCAGAAAAGCAAAGAACTTGCCCAATGGGGGAATTTTGCATGCCTCTATAAATGCGAAGTGCCATTTAATTTTACCCCCTTGAGAAATGATTTTGTATGCCCAGATAAATGCGAAGTGTCATTTTCTGTAAATTAAAATCAAACAAACGTAGTAACTTAATCCTAGATGTATTATATTCGCTTTATATTCAAAATACAAGATATTTGGTATTATTTTGTGATAAAAATCAGATCGAATATGTATATAATTTAGGCCTATCAATCATTGAGGTTAATTTAAATGTTAGATCTCACTCTAAATAAATTGAATGTTTATTATTTAGTTGATTGTTAGGTTTAAATGATACATGAGGTTTATACACTATATTAATTCTTGAGATTTGAAGTGTTATTGTTTGAGGTTTAAAGGTTAGATTCCGCTATATGTTGCATTTTTTTTTTGTCCTTATAAGCCCAGTCATATGTATGGAATATCTACCTAGCTTCAAACTAAGCCCGAAAACCAACCTTTAGATGTACCTAAACACTGCACCAAGCAACAGGGCTAAGCAAATCAGATCATGTACCAACTGATACACCAAAACTCCAAAACAACGTTCATTTACAAACATGAATTAAATTAACTAAACTGCTTCATAGGCCAATAAAGAACAATTTCATCAGTGCATAGAAACAGCCCTTGCATTTTTATGATTTTTCTACAATTTATGGTGGAGCTCCAAAGTTCAGATTTTGAAACAAATCCACTTGTAGAGAGAATTGTCCACGAATTCAATATGTGGTCCAGTTTCTGTTAAATCAATAGTGGTAGCATGCTTCTCTTCATTTACTATATAGAGCGCTGCAGTCCTATTTTTTTTTATTTTGTAGTGGGATTTAAATAGGGGCTTTGTGTGACACCTATGTTGTACTTCTAATTCTCTGTGCGTTGAACGCTACGAGTTATCCTGGCAGCTACGGTCATGGAATTAAAAAAAAAAAAAAATCTAGCAGCTGATACAAAAAATGTTAAAACTGACACCTTTCACAAAAAAAAGGGGGGGGGGGGGGGGGGGGGGGGGGAATCTAGATCTTGAATTAGACAAAACTGTATCACAAGCTAACAATAGACATCCTCATGAGTCCATACGAAAAAAATTCATATTATTCTGATTTTTCTAGAATTGATAATTACATTTTAAAGTTCAGATTCTAAAAAATATAGGTTTCAAAGCTGAATCAGCTTCTAAGGCGACCAAGGTATCTAAATTCAATGCTACTCGACACGTCAATTCAGTTAGCAAGCTGGTCAGATCCTTCTACCACCACCACAAAGCGTGTCTTTTAGACCTTCGCCACCACCTCTCATCACCAGCTATCGAGTTCAGGTTCAGGGTGAGATTCAGATCAAGATAAAAAAAAAATGGCGAGCCCAATTTATCAAGCCAGAGATTTGACAGAAGAGCGGGTCCCACCTACATCCATGGAAATTCAATCCTAGAACTGACCAAGTTCTTGAATTTTACAGTTTACCCTTTAGAAAACCCCATATTCAATCTTGGATTTTATAAGATTATTTTTTTCTTTTCTTTTCTTACTATAGTTTTTTTTTTTTTTTTTTTTTTCTTTTCTTACTATAGTTTTTTTTTTTTTTTTTTTTTTTTTTTTTGTATATGCAGAGAGCTTTTGTAAGGGGAGTTATGGAAAATAGTTCTGCTCGGTCAAATTTGAGTTCTAGTGTATTGTTTGATGATTATGGGAGGTCGATTAGCGTGGCTTTCGGTGGGAATGATAGGTATAAAATTGTCTAGATTGTCTCTTATTTCCTTAATTTAATTTCAGTGCTTCTGGTTTATCTTCAAAAGCTGTGCACAAGTCACCTTTGTAAACTTCATCTGACTACACAACTTCTAGAACATATATTTAGACAATATATTTAAGGCATGAGGATAAATAAAACTTGAAGTTTTGTTTCAGTACAGTGTTTTATTTCAATAATGTAGTGGAATTGTATGCTTATTTGAGATTTATATGTTTTTAAAAAATAATAACTTTGATTTATATGTAGTGTTTTATTTTATATGTGAGATTTGTATGTTATTTGATATTTATATGTACTGTTTTATTTCATATTTAGAATTGTATTCTTATATGAGATTTATATGTAGTGTTTAATTTCATATTTGAGATTTATATGTTTTAAAAAAATAATAACTTTTATTTGAGTTTTAAACGCTTGAAAATAGTAGTTTAACTGGTGGACATTAGAGGTTTAAATAGTTGAGAAACTATATTCCAAGGGGCATATCAACATTTCAGAAAGTCGATGTGGTCAAAAATATTAGTTGTAAAGAAATAGCTAAGATTTAAGTTTTAAACGCTTGAATGTAGTAATTTCAATGATATACATCATAGGTTTAAATTGTTGAGAAGCTACATTTCAAGAGGTGGACCAACCTTCTACAAAGTCAACATGGTCAAAGTGTCAGTTGTAAAAAAAATATTAACTTATATTGTCAGCTATAAAAATAAAAATAAAAATTATATTTGAGGTTTAAACGTTTCAACATAGTAGATTAAATGATATAAATAATAGGTTTACATGGTTAACAATTGAAAGTGTTCATGGGTTTTACTTCTAAAAAAATGACGACTTAAAAATAACTCAAAAATATTTATTCATAGATGTCATTTGAAAGAAAAAAATGAGTATAAAATGTTTGTATTTTTAGATTTGAAAAATTCATCACAGATCGTCGGAAAAATTGACGAAAATGATAAGAGGAAAAAAAAATAAGAGTGGATGAAATAAATCTTTTCTTTTTTGGCTTGAAAATAAAAATAGTTGGGAGTTAAAATTTATTCAGATTTAGAGTTTTAAAAACTTGCGAATAGCATTGTAAATTGTTATAAAAAGAGCTTTAAATCATTGAATATGAGCGATGAAAATGAAAATTAGACAATAAATACTTTGAGGGACTCATTCAGATATTTTGTTTGAAATACAATTATCATACTCCTTTATTATATCCTATAATTAATTCTTTTAAACCCTTATGCTTAAACGTAACATACAAGTACAAAACATACAAAAAAATTGAAATTATGACAATACAAATTTAATCAGTACAAAACCATACAAGCTGAATAAACATTTAGAAGTGTAATTAGAAATATCGTAAACATTAAATTTCATAAGAATACAAATTATAAACCCTAAGTACTTGTTCGGTAACCATTTCATAGGCTGTGATCCAAACGGAGGTACAAAGAGAGGAAAAGGGACGAAACATTGTGTCGATGTGAATGCTCGTCAATCTGCACTTGATCGAGCGAGATCACCTGCTCCAAAAGGAGGAAATCGGAGAGGGAGCAGAGGGGAGTGGAGTGTAGGATTTACTGTGTAAAGGGGAGCATCGCGTTGAGTTTTGACGAAATATGTCACATCTAAACTGGAGTGTAGATTTTACTATTCGGAGGAGAGCAGTTCACTTTTCTTTTCTTTTCTTTGACTCTGAATTCTCTGCTCTCCTGAGTGCAGGAATTTCATATCTCCTCAGTCACTGCGTGTGGTACCGATCACTATTAAAAGAGACCGGTCACTTTTAATTTTTGAACTGAGGACCCACTTTGAACCCACACACAGTGATTCTGGGGGCAGAAAATTCTTACCCCTAGAAAGACAGAGAATTTAGTTCCCTTTTCTTTACCTTCTTCTACGACATAGAGTTTTGAAGCACAACCTTAGTTTTCCTTAGGCTCCCTTAAACTTTTAATTCATCCAAAATTGACCGACTATCACCTCCTTAATAGAGATTAAATACACCTCCTTGGATGAAAGTGTTAATCCATCCCTTCGTCTTCCTTAACATTTGTCCTCTTTAGACCAACTTAGGTACTTTCCAGACTATTGTAGTCCAGTTCATATTACTCCTTAAGGAACAACATTTTTCTTTATTGTTTTTTATTCTTTCACCCCATATGATAACCTAGAGCCTTGCCGAAATAATTTTAGTTACCGCCACAATTTTTCAAATTTCTGATATTACAATCGATTTCTAAAAAAAAGTTAAAACTTAGCACTTCTACATTGTAGTTATGCGCATGACTTTTTAGTCATGCACAAAACAGTATTATGTAATTTATTTTATTGACAATTCAAATTATAAATTTGAAATCAGAATTGTGAATCAGTGATTTTTTTTCAAGAATTGAAATTCATTTCATACAAAATTAAGAAGGCAAAAAAATCAACGATATATTATGATTAATTTACTCACTTTGATTTATTAATCTTTGAATAGTTTTTTTATCTCTCACAAAAAGTTCAAATTTACTATTTTTTTGTATATGAATGCATAACTTTAAGAATAAAAATAAGATCAACACTTCACATCACTCGCCAGTTCAATTTTTGAATTGTTAGTAAAGAGAGAAAATTGTGGTCATAACTCATAACTAAACACCAAAAGTTACGATGATTGATGAATTGATGATTGAATTCTTCTCGCATTTTATATTCGTAATATGAAGATTGATTGATTGCTCCGAGTGGTGTTAAATAGAATTTCTAGTGATGATGCGTTGCCCAAAAAAAAAAAAAAAAAAGGCAATCCATAAGGTTACAACTCTAGAATTTTTCATTCATAGAAATTATTAGAAATAAGAGAGAAAAACAAAAATAATACTTTAATTTTTCATATTATAAAAAAATTGAATGAATTTTTTATTGGGACCGTAGAAGATTTTCAATTGAAAATCTTCTATAATTTATGTCTTGATTCTCCATTCAAACAATCACGGAATATCCTTTAGTATTTTTATTGGAACCGCATAAGATTCCCGATTAAAGGGAAAAATATATATTTGAACCGAAAATTTCCTCAAGTCTTTCTATAGTCCGAAAATACTAAGATTTTCTTTCTCTTTTCTTCTTTTATTTTACATGAATTGCTATGAATAAAAAAAAGTTCTTACAACCGCATAAGTCTTTCTATAGTCAGACAAATTGCGGGAGGTGGAGTTACAGTTGCACCGCAAATTTAGTCTAAAAGGGATAACGCTAATCTTATCCAAATAGCTAGGTGTATTATAAGCTGATTGGGACTCGTGTTTTATTTATATTTTATTAATTAGATATATTTCCGTCTTACCTGTTTGGATGGGTCACGGATTGGTGCTCTTCCAACCTCCTATAGCCACTTAGAGAGAATAGAAGCTTCTATTCTTGCTTTTCCTTCAAATTAAATATCATCAAGTTCTTGTGGTTTTAATGTCTTATCAAAACAGGATAGGATAGCCACAGATTTGATGTTGCCTTTTGTTTGCTTGTAGCATTAAATTAGTAACAAACAAGTCGAGACTTTCGGCGGGGAAAAAACAACAAACATCTTGTAAAAAATGCATTTAAGTGGAGGCTGTTAGAGGCGGAAAAGAAAAATATCATAAAATAAAGCAAAACAAATTATAATGAAATATATCTTATAACTATCGATCGTTATTACAGCGTATTTGTTACAAGTGAAAAGTAAAAATAGGGCTGCAGGGGAGTTCAGATTCAGTGATGTAATCCACTCTTTGAGTTTTGGATTAGGACTGTCCGATTTGAATATGAGATAATCTATCAAAAGTAGAGTGCACGTATCTCGAGATATGCATTCGAATTGCAAAGCAATCTCAATTAACAAATTTGAATCGGACAGTCTCAATTCAAAACTCAAATAGTGGGTTACTTTAGGGGATCCGGATCCGGATCCGGCATGGAATTCAGATCCCCCCTAGATACATTAGGCACAATTAGTCAATTTGGACTATTCATTTAACCTAGCACGAATATCAAAATAAAGCTTCTATAATTTTCATAGACACCAGATTGAATTTGATGAAATTAATCTAGATCGTCTGTTTATATGTATTACTCCTCAGGCACTGAGAGAGATGTGAACTCGGGGTCGTGGTCCCCTTTCAGCTTGCAAAAGTCATAATATACACTGCTTGACAATTGATATTTCCATTCTTATATTATGCACGTAGTTGTCCTAATCTGCTAACGGTTGAGATTGAAATACGAACTTTCAAATTGAATATCAACTCTTCAATCACATAATATATCTTCTTTTCATTAAATACATTTATTTTATGTGTAAAAATCTAAATTTAGTTTAAAACAAACTCGTCACAAAAACTGCTACATGGTCTATCACTATTAAAATTGAATGAATCCCTAACGATTCGTTTCCTTATTTCTCGTTACAACTAGCTTCAATTGGCAGCAGATTTTATAACATCTACAATTTTAGTTCCCACAGATATGAGGGTGAGACAAAAATAATTTTTGGACCAAATTATCCTTCAGTGGAGAAGGAAACAGTAAAATAGAAAATAATAGAATTGGATTCCAAATCTTTAAAAGACTAACAAATTTTCTATTCGGATTTTTTTAATAGAATTGGATTCCAAATAAAACATAACTAGATCCGAATAAAAAATTTACTTGCTAAAACAATTCAGATCTTTGACTTAGAATTAAATTCCAAAACATTATAAGTTATTTGGACCTGCTGAAGTTAATTAGAAAAAAAAGTTATATTTTAAATAGACAAAATAACAATAATCACCACGTGTAATTCAAATTAAAAAAAATTAAGAATCACAACTATAATAAATAAATAAAAATACTACCTGTTTGATAGTATAAAAAAATTCATACAACTATAACATAATCAATTCATCAAGATTCATATGAATTCAAACTATAAAATTAACACTTAACAAACAAAACATAAAAAGGTAAATATATGTATATATATATATATATATATATATATATATATAGAGAGAGAGAGAGAGAGAGAGAGGGGTAGGCTAATATACAATCGATTATTCCTAAGGTCCCGTACAACCAAGTCATTTTCCAATTTTTGAAGTCCAAATGATTGATCTAACCGTTCATCTTGTTCTTCATAATAATATGTACTTGTAGACCAAATTTTACATTTTTATGAATTTTTTTACTATTTATTAAGCCAATTTGAAAATCTCTGATCCAACGGTGGCTTCTGATTTTACTATTTTGTTAAGCCACCGTTGGATCAGCGATTTTCAAAGTGGCTTAATAAATAGTAAAAAAATTCATAAAAATGTAAAATTTGGTCTACAAGGACATATTATTATGAAGAACAAGATGAATGGTTGGATTGATCATTTGGACTTTCAAAATTGAAAAATAACTTGGTTGTACGGGACCTCAGGAATAATTGATTGTATATTAGTCTACCCCTCTCTCTCTCTCTATATATATATATTGAAAAGCTTGCGATCTAAAATTAAAAAAACTCTCCTCCTAAAGACACTATTTTAACATCATAAATTCAAATAATGTGTTTGATAGACAATTTATTATTCTTCTAACAATAATTGAAAACTTCAAAAAAGAAAAAGAAAAATCAATTAAATTAAGCATAGTATTTGATTGTTTATACATGACTTGTGTTTTTTTTTTTATGTTTCCACAAATTTAAATTTATAAAGATATTGTTTGATAGAACTTAATGCTCTTTGTTTTTTGGAAGCTGATAATTGTACCCCAAACAAAGTACCCGCACGCGTCCCCCAACCTTCTAGAATGTCGGCGATAAAAAGATCAGGTTTTACTTTATACAGCGCAATAACAGTATCAATCTTTCTTTATTATACATAATTTTGCTGCATGAAGAGAAAAACGCTCTGTTAAAAAAATTAACAAAGGCACCACCAAATGCAGCGAAACAATCGGATAATTTAAACATATAAATGAAAGCGTTTAAACAACTGCATTCAAGTGTTTAACTTTCATTATAAATGAGTTAATTTTTCATTTTTTAAAATAAAAACGAATCCCCGAATTCGTCCCCGAGCATAAAATTTAAAGCTCTAAATTTGTACCAATACCCGAGTGCGTCCCCCACCAAAATGTTTACAGCTCTGAATTTTATGTTAATCAAAACTACTAGTTCTAAGCAAGCAAAGCTCTATTAAATAACAATGAAACTACTAGTTCGAAACAACAATTGTTAGCAGCCTCATCAATTATTTTATGTTAGTCAAAACTCCAACAATTACAATTTCTAAGCATGCAAACCTCTGTTAAATAACAATAAAATTAATACTTCGAAACAATCATAAATTTAGAACTTGTCCCAACAATGTCAATTTCTAAGCATGTAAAACTCTATTAAATAACAATGAAACTACTACTTCGAAACAACAATTGTTTACAAAACAATATAAACATGTGTGTAAAGCATAAAACTTGTGCAAGTAAACCAATATATAGTGCCAAGAAAACAACATTTTAAAGCATATAAATCTGTGTGTAAAGCATATAAACTTGTGCAAGTAAACCAATATATACTGGCAAGAAAACAACATTTTAAAGCATACAAACATGTGTGCAAAGCATATAAACCTGTGCAAGTAAACCAATATATACTGGCAAGAAAACAACATTTTAAAGCATATAAACCTGTGTGTAAAGCATATAAACATGTGCAAGTAAACAAATATATACTGGCAAGAAAACAACATTTTAAAGCATAGAAACCTGTGTGTCAAGCATATAAACTTGTGCAAGTAAACCAATATATACTAGCAAAAAAACAATATTTTAAAGCATATAAACCTGTGTATAAAGCATATAAACCTGTGTTTACAAACACATTTTAAAGCATATAAACCAATGTTTACAAAAATTAAAAAATCTGTATTACAAATATATAAACCTGTGTTTACAAACACATTTTAAAACTTATTCTTAAATATATTTTAAAGCATATAAACATGTGTTTACAAACATTGAAAAATCTTCACTTAATGGATTACTTGTTCAAAATGGAGACTGCATTTTTAGTTATTAAATATAAAAAGCTGTTAATTTGCATAATTAAAATTAGAATCAATCTCCCATCGCATCCCCAAGCTAACTGGGTTTAAATTGTACTTTAAAGTACGTTCAAGTAAGTAGTTAATTAATGAATAGAGGACCGTTAACAATCTTGGGGACTAATTTGGGGATTGGGATTACAACTGTTTCTAACAGACTGTCCACGAAATTAAAGCGCAAGACAAAAGCATGCAAAGCTAACATTTAAAGCAATCAATGTAAAACTGCAATGCGTTAAAACAACAATTCGTTAATTAATGAAAAATTAATAAATTACCGTTATTAGTGGACGGTTAAACCCAGTTAAACCAATTCGGGGATAGGCTCGGATTTGGTGGCTCGGGATACAAAAACATTTCTCTTGTTTTTT
This sequence comes from Carex pumila, assembly GCA_033356055.1. NCBI lineage: Eukaryota > Viridiplantae > Streptophyta > Magnoliopsida > Poales > Cyperaceae > Carex > Carex pumila. The sequence continues at coordinate 32,092 of JARJHM010000385.1, read as the reverse complement.
TGGTCATTGAAGCCTACACTTGTTGCATGAAACTATTAAATAAGGATACTGTTTAGAAAATAACATTTGCACAAGCTATAGCTATTAAATAAAATAATGGCTTTTATAGAAATATCACTCCTTGCGTAAGATATATTACATAACCAATTATTATTATAATTAATGCTGACAGATTTTGAGATAACTTTCTAATTTGAAGGATTTAAAATTATGCTCTATTATTTCCTTATTGAAAATGGACAATTTAGTGAAAAAAATATATCTTCTCTCACCTCAGATTTGTGAAAACTAAAAAGCTAGTTGTTAAAATCGGTACCCTCTCAAATTCTTGCAATTAAATTATTTCCTCCGTTTTATTTTTCTTCTTCCTCCATAATTTCGAAAATAAAAATGAAAGCTATCATATCTTTTCAGATTTTGTTCAGAGCTACTATATCTTTGTGAATATATGAATAACAGATCTTGTATTGATGGAAATAATTATATCTTTCCGATCTAAATATATATGTAGAGAAAATCCTTATTTGAATCATTTAATCATATCTTTCTCAATTTTGTTTATTTACAGATCATTTCTCCTCAAAATCATTTAATAACATGTCTTACTTGTGGAGAAAATTAGATATTAAATAACAATGATACTTCAAGAATTTTTTTCATATTAAATTTGATATGTTATTTTTTTTAATTTGTTGTTGTTTCTTTTATTGATATTCATTATTTTGATATCTATTTTTTCTCATTTGTGTCTTTTATTTTCATTTAAATATATTTTTCTTAATTTTGTGTGAATGTTAAACAAAAATGTCTCTTTATATTCTATTAAATCTTATAATATGTTCCCGTTGCAATGCACGGGCAAGATACTAGTCTAGTATTATCTACACAAAAATTAATGAGTGAGATTGTAATGATATTGACAAAAAAAAAAGAGTTAAAAATTTTAAATGTATTTATTCTAGTCTCTAGTCTGTCTTAAAATATGAATTGTACATTAACCATTTTAACTGAAGTTTAGATTAATTTTTTTCACAGTCCACTTCTCCGAGTTTGCTCTTCGTTCCGTTCAGTACCTTTTTTTTTTTTTTGTCATCTTTTCACGGTGTTCCGCACATCCATATTTTTATAGTTAGAGAAATTGCATTTAGTCTCACAATTCGGATGTATTCAGATGTTTTATTTTATTTTTTATAAGAGATTGTAGAAATTTTCGAGGGATTTATACATCGAAGCGTGTTTGATGGTCTTTTAATAATAAATAAAAAAAACTGCTTACGAAGAAAATGTATGGAAATCAAATTTGTACGCAAATACATAAGAAAAAACACGAAGTTGAGCTTCAATTTTTTTTTCTTTCATGCCATCTCTTGCTCATTCTCCATTTGTATATTATCAATTTTATATATTATTTACACAACAAATTTATATTAGTTGATTTCATTATTTATTTATTTATAAATTATTTTTTCACAAATACAACTATTTTGTACAATTGAATATTCATTTCCACATATTTTATAAAGTACGATCATTCCGAACTTACTAATAGTATGTGTTCTCATAAATTAATTTGAGAATTTTCATATTCGAAAAATCTCATTCCGTATAATTATGTGACAATCAAATAAGTCATAATAGAAAAAATAAAATCACTCTAGAGAATCAGTCTTTGGTCTAGTAGCAACGGTAATGCCTACGTGTGGACAATCGCATATTCCAGGAGTGGATCTACATTCACTCGTACGGGTGCTAAGCCATCTTGTGATTTTAAAATTTAGTTATATATATTGAAAAATTAAATTTTAATATTTTAGAGCTTTTTATATAATCTAGCCTCCTCATTAAATAACATGTCCACTTGTAGCCCAGTAATTAAAACTTATTTTGTAATTGTGAAGAACTTGAATTAAATTTTCACTAACAATGTGCATTTTAAATTGTAGCATCATCTATTATAATTTTCTAGTTCCGTCAATAACAAATTCAAAACATGAATTAAAAAAAAAAAAATCTGACACTTACCCCCTTTTCTCCTCTCTTCCTCTCATTGAAAAACTTGACAACTCTCTCTCTCTTTTTAAAATATTAGCACGGGCGGCCAAGGTCTCCATACATAATTTGAATGAGTAAAATTAGACACTATCAATTAGTATCAATTGACAATGTTTTCCCAAATTAATATAATTTGTGCGGATGACATCTCCACACATCACATTTAAAAATAAAAAAAAAGGTAAACAAAATTGCATGCATATAATCACATCATAAAAACAGTCAAAGTCAACAAATTAATTCCTTAATACATGTCACATCTAATCGTTGTTCATTTCTTATTTCTTTAATTAATACATTTTTGTTTTGTGTTCATATTTCTCTAGAACTATCTTTAATTTTACTTTTAATTTTCTTGAATCTACGGATATATAACAATTTATATTTTTTTTTCAAACTTCTATTGTGTTAAAGCTGGAAATCAAAAGGTATGCAGCAGTTTTTTGGATTTTCATTAAACAAGTAAGATTATTTTAAATTCAATAGATACTAATTAATGTCTTGAGATTGCATGCTATAAAAAGACTTCGTTATTGTGTTCTGCATATATATTGTTTTGGATATTGGGCCTAGCGACGCCACTTGTAATGTAGCATTGAATCTAAAATACTAACTTCATAAAAAAAAATGTTATCTGTATATATATACATATAAAATGCTAAATGGATTCTCACCTCTCTTCTTTATCCTTTGTAAGTTGCAATTTGCAACCCGATCTATCGATTGGTTTAAAAAAATATTTGTATTTTCGACTACGACTTTGCAACCTTTGAGGCAAGAAATATAATATAACGAAGGCATGACAAATTCACATGCTTTCGCGAAAGACCCGGATTAACTTTGAGCTCCTGATAATTTATTTTGTTCCAACTGTGTTTGTTTGTTGATTTTAGTAAAGAAAGGAGCTAACAGTTTTCGGTTCTCAGCTTCTCAAAAATTTCTAGACTTTTTACAATAATTCTATAAATAAGTTTAATGGATATTATGCAGATGAAACCGCGTGATACTAGATGAAAACGCGTGACAGCTGTTGGAAATTACCTTCTGTGAACATACACATAGTATCCTGTGAACATATACATATTATCCTGTGAACATACATATTGTAATTAAAATTATGGTACTTGAAATTATAGCAGTTGAAAGCGCGTCGGAACTAAGCTAAAAAAGAAATGCTTTTATACGCGGAAATTTTTGGAGAACTGTAGTCCGAGGAACGTTATATTTTCTCTTTAATAAAATAATATTACTTTCTTTTTTTTATTACGTAACAAACTATTATTATTATTTTATTTTATTTTTACTTTTTGCCGACTGATCGGTTAGAGCGTACTAAATTTAGTCATTTCATAAATTTTATGAAAAAAATGCATCGGGACTACAAAAAATTGGATAAACAGCCCGGCGCATCAACATTTGTGTTAACGAACCACGAGCACAGTCAATAACGACAAAAAAAAAAAAATCGTTGTCTATTATAAAACAAAACAAAGCAATATTGAGAGAGGCTAAATCTTATTTCTATATTATATCTCAATCTCAAATTTCATTTTACAACCACTTACATAACCTCTATTTATAGGTTAGAAAGAGCAAATAAAAAGCCATACAATTAACATGAGAGTTAATAGAAAAATTAAATCCAATAGAAAGTGGGGGAGATGGAGAAGGTGAAATATCTATCATAATTATTTCATAACACTCCCCCTTAGATATTTTACCTTATATTATACACTATTAATATTGTACTGCAGGACAAATATTAATTTGGTACTTCATGACCAATTTGAATTAACTGATACTTCCGGATCAGTTATGCTACCTCATTAAAAATCTTACTAAGAAAACACAGTGGGATAAAACTTAGTGAAGGGAAAAATAGTGCAGCGTGTATAATACTCCCCCTCATTTTAATGTATATCTTTTAGGCGACGGATGTCGATCTTCTGTGAAAGTTGCTCAAAAACTTTTATTGGCAATGATTTTATGAATAGGTCTGTCAAATTGTCGCATGATCTGATTTGACAAACATCTATCAAGCCATCATTTTGTAGATCATGAGTTGAGAAGAATTTTGGCGAGATGTGCTTGGTTCTGTCACCTTTAATATATCCTTCTTTAATTTGGGCAATACATGCTGCATTATCTTCATATAGAACTGTCGGGCTTCCTTTGATTGACTCGAGTCCGCATTCCTCCTGGATGTGTTGGATCATTGACCTTAACCAGACACATTCTCGACCAGCATCGTATAGAACAATTAATTCGGCATGATTTGATGATGTTGCCGTTAGTGTATGTTTTGTCGATCGCCATGAAATTGCAGTACCACCATATGTAAACACATATCCAGATTGTGATCGGGCTTTATGCGGATCTGATAAATATCCTGCATCTGCATACCCAACTAATTTGGACTTTGTATCCTTTTGATAAAATAGTCCTGTATCACGTGTCCCGCAAAGGTAACGAAATACATGTTTAATTCCGTTCCAATGTCGGCGTGTTGGATCAGAACTATATCTTGCGAGTACATTTACAGAAAAAGTAATATCAGGTCTCGTATTATTAGCAAGATACATCAAAGCCCCAATTGCATTTAAGTATGGTACTTCTGGACCAAGAACTTTTTCATTCTTTTCTTGGGGATGGTAAGGATCCTTTTTTTATATCAAGTGATCGAACAACCATTGGTGTACTCAGAGGATGAGCTTTGTCCATATTAAAACGTTTCAACATCTTCTGGATATAATTTGATTGATGAACAAAGGTACCATTATACAAATGCTCGATCTGCAAGCCGAGACATAATTTGGTTATACTAAGATCTTTCATTTCAAATATTTTCTTTAATAATTTTGCCGTCTTTTCGATCTCTTCAGGAGACCCAATGATATTTAAATCATCAACATATACTGCAATAATTGTAAAATCTGTGTTTGATCTTTTAATAAAAACACATGGACTAATTACATCAGATATATATCCTTCTTTTAAGAGATATTCACTGAGTCGATTATATCACATTCAACCCGACTGTTTTAGTCCATATAAAGATCTTTTTAACTTTATAGAATACATTTCTCGAGGTTTTGATTTTAATGCTTCAGGCATTTTTAATCCTTCAGGGATTTTCATATAGATACCATTATCAAGTGATCCATACAAATAAGCTGTGACTACATCCATGAGGCGCATTTGAAGGTTTTCAATGATTATGAGACTGATTAAAAATCTAAGAGTTATTGCATCCACTACAGGTGAATATGTTTCTTCATAATCAATTCCTGGTATTTGTGTAAAACCTTGTGCCACAAGACTTGCTTTATAACTCATAATTTCATTTTTCTCATTCATTCTGGATTTACTAGAGTATAATGCATCATTTATAATTAATTTGTTCCTTTACGTAACAAGATATAAGCTCTTCCGGAGCCCGCAATTAAATCACTAATTTCAGAAATTGTATTTACATGTGTATTAACATGTGTCCTTTAAAATAAAAGAATGCAATAATAAAAATACAAGAATAAAAATAAATTACTTTTATTTAAACTTGTTTGCATGTTAAAATTTTAAAGTAATCTAAACTTTTATTAAACATAAATATAAACTTCTATATTTTATTCTCTCCCTTAATAAAAGTATCTATTTCTTCACGTACTACAGGTACGTGGCCAATGATTTGCAAATATGAAAATACTCACTTGTAACCTACAGGGTTAACTTCTCTGGAGTTAAGACTACAACTCCAAAAATATTGTGCTTTTCAAGCGAATCTAATTCAGCCTTCAGGGTATCTTTCCATTTTGGCCAATCATTACTGTGCACACACTCTTCAGGAGTTTTTGGCACATAATTTTCCTCATTTAGCACATCAATTGCTATAGCATATGCAAAAAATTTATCAACACGTGTTTCATTTCGGTTCCATATTGTACCATTCTGTACATAGTTTATTGAAATCTCATAATCACTAAGTTCCTGAGTTTCTTCTGGAACTTCATCCACCTCTTCTGGGATTTTATCAGTCTCTTCTGGGATTTTATTAATCTCTTCTGGGATTTTTAACTTCTTTTGGAGTTACACCAACTGCTTTATTCTGCTCTTTCTTTTTTTCGTGGATTTTTATCTTTGAAACCAATTGGTCTTCCACGTTTTCTCTGTATAGTAACCTCTGCTAGGATTACATCAATTCGAGCAGTTGCATTTAAAGCTGGTACATGTGATTTAGTCACTCTTTTTGTATCTGTAAATGCATCTGGTAACTCATTTGCTATTCTTTGTAAATGTATAATCTTTTGAACTTCTGATTCACATTGACCACTTCGGGGATCAAGATAAGATGCATTCCAAGTTACTTCTTGTTTTCTCCTCCTAAGATTGGAAATATTGTCTCATCAAATTGACAGTCAGCAAAACGTGTTGTAAAAACATCTCCAGTTAATGGTTCTAAATATTTAATAATTGATGGAGAGTTAAAACCAACATAAATTCCCAATCTTCTTTGTGGTCCCATTTTTGTACGTTGTGGTGGAGAAATTGGATCATACACAGCACAACCAAAAATTTTAAGATCGGACAAGTTTGGTTCTCTTCCAAAGACCAATTGTAATGGAGAAAATTTATGATATGCAGTTGGTCTTAACCTAATAAGTGCAGCAGCATGTAAAATGGCGTGACCCCATGCAGAAGATGGTAGATTACATTTCATAAGTAATGATCTAGCAATCAGTTGCAATCTTTTAATAAATGATTCAGCTAAACCATTTTGTGTATGTACATGAGTCACTTGATGTTCTACCTTAATCCCAATTGACATACAATAACCATTAAATGATTGGGATGTAAATTCTCCTACATTATCAAGCCGGATTCTCTTAATTTGATAATCTGGAAAATTTGCTCTCAATTGGATTATCTATGCTAATAGCCTAGCAAATGCAACATTTCTAGTGACTAATAAGCAAACATGTGATCGTCGAGTTGATGCATCAATTAAAACCATAAAATATCTAAATGGTCCACATGGAGGAGAAATAGGCCCACAAATATCTCCTTGAATTCTTTCTAAAAATGTAGGAGATTCATTTTCAATTTTATTTTTAGATGGCCTAATTATCAGTTTTCCAAGAGAACATGCTGCACATGATCAATCTTTTGATAATATTATTTTCAGGTCTTTTAGGAGATGCCTATTTGCACTTTCAATTATTTTTCTCATCATAATGCCACAGAGTAAACATCTTTGTGTCAAGTAACTTCTGGTTACTTACCATATTTGATTCTATTGGGTTTATGTTCGTACAATATAATCCAGAGGATAATGCTTTCAGCTTTTCCAATATGATCTTCTCTCCATATTCAATATATGTAATTTGGAGATACTCAATATTATTTTCAGTCATGGTTTCAAGATGATAACCATTACGTCGAATATCTTTAAAGCTTAGTAAATTTCTTCTGGATTTATAATAATGTAAATATAAATAAAATATAAATAAAATATAAATAAAAGAATATGTAAATTTCATAAATAAATAAATAAAGTTAAATATAACTTCAGGTTATAATAAAATATTTATTTAATAACTTCCGATTATTAAATTACTTGACTGTGTAATTGTAGAATTTAATTTGAAATAACTTCAGGTTATATTTTCATCTAATGATCTATAATAACTTCTGGTTATTATATTGATTTTATTTAAAAATTTATAATAAAACTTCAGGTTTTTAATTGAGAATAATTTTAGGTTATTATTCATCCAGTGGCCTATAATAACTGCTGGTTATTATATTAATTTTATACTAAAATTTCTAATGGAACTTCATGTTCTAAATAGAAACAGCTCCTGGCCAAAACAGATAGTTCCTGATAGAAACAAAAAAATGTTGAAAAACAGTATATTCAGCCAAGGCCGAAACAATCAGTTTCTGGCCAAAACTGAGGTTGAAACATATTCGCAAAAATATTTCTAACAATAACTTCAAGTTATTATTTTATCTGGGTAATACGAACTTCGGGTTCTTAATATATGTGTTATACTATCAAAAGGATACAAAATAAAAAAAAATGCTACTATTATTAATTAACTAATTTAATTAAATATGCATTTGTGCTTGATAAATAAAAAGAATAAATACGATTGAAGAAAAAGAATCTGAATAACTCCAGGTTATAAAGAGAATTAATAACTTCAGGTTATTAAGATAATTAACTAATTTAATTAAATATACATTTGTGCTTGATAAATTAAAAAAAATGATTGAAGAAAAAGAATCTTAATAACTTCAGGTTATCAAGAGAATTAATAACTTCAGGTTACTAAGAGAAGTAAGTATTGGAGACATTTTATTTATTTGATAACTTCCGGTTATCATAAATATCAATAACTTCTAGTTGTTAGGTAAAATAAAAACATTCAATGGTATACAATAACTTTCGGTTATTATATTTTATATGAGAATTTCTGGTTCATATAAGAACTTCTGGTTCTTCTTTGTTTTTGTTTTTTTTATATATAAAAGTTTTTGACTAAGAACTTCAGGTTCTCTTGTATAAAAAAAAATTATGATTAAGAACTTCAAGTTCTTTTAGAAAAAGCTTCTAGCTATAATATGTACAAAAGCTTTTAGCTATTGTCATGTACTTGCTTTATCATTCTCTTCAAGAAATGAAAAAATTACTCTCATTCAAATAAGAAAATTTAATTCAAGAAATAAAAATTATTACTAACAGTAAGCAATATAAAATAAGAAAATTTCATTCAAGAAATAAAAATTATTACTAACAGTAAAGTTATGAAATGTAATCTAAAGAGTACCTTCTTCTTGAGAAAATGGCGTCGCAACTTGACTAGAGCAAACTCGTGCTGATAACGTATTATAAAACAAAACAGAGCAATATTGGGAGAGGCTAAATCTTATTTCTATATTATATCTCAATCTCAAATCTCATTTTACAACCACTTACATAACCTCTATTTATAGGTTAGAAAGAGCAAATAAAAAGCCATACAATTAACACGAGAGTTAATAGAAAAATTAAATCCAATAGAAAGTGGGAGAGATGAAGAAGGTGAAATGTCTATCATAATTATTTCATAACATTGTCAAATTAAAATTGGTTTCTTCAACGAGTCAACCACAAGTCCAGTAATAAAATGCTTTGTTTTTTTTTCGGCTCTTAATTGATCACAGCCAATAGCTATGAGCTATCTATCTCGATCCTCTAATAAATATAAAAAGGTAATAATAGTATAGATCACAAAAACAAACTATTTTCAGCAGTCATATAACAGACGGCCATTTTTATTAATACCCTAAATTTTTTTTTAAAAAAAACTGCCCTCATGTTTCGTTTTTTTTTTTTAAATGTCTCGATCGCCAGGTTTACGGGCGGTCCACTAGAGACCAGATTGCCTGGGGTCTAAACGGTCATTTTGTTTTTTAGAGATATCTTAATATTTTGATTTAAATAATTTTGTGAAGAAAAGTTTTCTTGTTCATAGTGTATGCCAAAAAATAAGACATTTGATATATTTATAAAGTGATGTTGTAACTCTTTATAACTTTGATTTGATTTGTTAGTTGGATATCAGAAGTCTAATGATAACACTAAAGACATGTCCTTGATTCTTGTTAACATATACCATTTACTTGGAGATAGACAAACGAACAACGAACACAATAAATAATAAATGCATTTTAAATAATTATACGGATAATTCTTGAATAATATCTTAGGCTATTAACTAAACAAAATACTGATCGTTGAACGAAAATTTAAACTGAATTTTTGAGGCACTGAACGATGTTTTTTTGAAATTTTGATACTTCGAATACCCGAAGGTGATCCCTGAATGATATTTGGATCCATCTTGTCCCCCCCTGCCGAAAAGTGGTCATACGTGCAAATCCGATTTTCTTAACCAAAGTTCTGGTTGTTTAAAGTTTTTTCGAAAGCCAAATTTTGAAAATTCATAACTAATTGTAGAAAAATCAAAATAAATTGAAATTTGTGTCATTTCTGTGTATTTTTGAATGCTCTACATGCTAGTATAATCATTTTTGTAGTTTGGTCCCTATATCAGTGCAAACTTGCTGATTTATCATAAGAAGTTAAATTTGATGTTTTTAGTGCATTGCACTATACCAATGGCATTTGCTTAGTGCTTGGCTGCTAAGTTTGGATTTGCTACCATACCAGATGTCAGTCTATGGTGCATTGTGCATGGACAGAGATCTAATTTGAGATTTTAAATATATTTTGATAGCTCTAAACTATTGTTTTAATATCAGAAATAAAGAGAAGAAAATCAACAAGCTGTCAGAAGTCAAGTCCTTAATTAATGTTATCTTTAAACTTGTGATATCTAATTAACAAACCAAATCAAAGTTATAAAGAGTTACAACATCACTTCATAAGTATATCAAATATCTTATTTTTTGGCATATATTTTAAATAAGAAAATTTTTTCTTCACAAAATTATTTAAATCAAAATATTAAGATCTCTCTAAAAAAAAAAGAGGACCGCCTGGACCCCATGTGATATGGTCCTAATGGATTGCCCCTGGCTCTAGCGGTCTACTAGGAGGAATGAGCTGTTCGTAAACCTGATGGTCAGGACATTTAAAAAAGAAAACAAACATGAAGACAGTTTTTAAAAAAATCTTTTTTTTTTTAAGTATTAATAAAAATGGCCGTATAACACAGCCAACAGCCAACTAAATTGTACCATCCCCAAAACAGGAACAGATCCGAGAAAATGACCCTTTACTTATCGAAACAGCTTGTATTAATTAATTATGGTAAATTGTCAACAACCGAAAATTTCTTATTTGTTATGAAATAATTATGATAGACATTTCACCTTCTCCACCTCCCCCACTTTCTATTGGATTTAATTTTTCTATTAACTCTCATGTTAATTGTATGGCTTTTATTTGCTCTTTCTATCCTATAAATAGAGGTTATGTACGTGGTTGTAAATTGACATTGAGATAGAGATATAATATAGGAATAAGATTGAGCCTCTCCCAATATTGTTTTGTTTTGTTTTATAATACGTTATCAGCACGAGTTTGCTCTAGTCAAGTTGCGACGTGATTTTATCAAGAAGAAGGTACTCTTTAGATTAAATTTCATAACTTTACTGTTAGTAATAATTTTTATTTCTTGAATGAAATTTTCTTATTTTATATTGTTTACTGTTAGTAATAATTTTTATTTCTTGGATGAAATTTTCTTGTTTGAATGAGAGTAATATTTTCATTCCCTGAAGAGAATGATAAACCAAGTACATGATAATAGCCAGAAGCTTTTGTACATACTATAGTTAGAAGCTTTTTCTAAAAGAACCTGAAGTTCTTAATCATAATATTTTTATACAAGAGAACCTGAAGTTCTTAGCCAAAAGCTTTTATATATATATATAAAAATAAATAAAAATAAAAATAAAAATAAAAAAAAAAGAACCAGAAGTTCTTATATGAACCAGAAATTCTCATATAAAATATAATAACCGGAAGTTATTGTATGCCACTGAATGTTTTTTATTTTACCTAACAACTAGAAGTTATTTATATTTATGATAACCGGAAGTTATTAAATAAATAAAATGCCTCCAATACTTAATTCTCTTAATAACCTGAAGTTATTAAGATATTTTTTTTCTCTTAATCGTTTTTATTTTTCTTCGAATATATAAATATATGCACCTGTAAATTACGGTGAAATTGCATTTCTAAAGAACTAGAAGTTCTTCAATCGTTTTTATTTTATTTTATTTTTCTTATATATTAAACACAAATGCATATTTAATTAAATTAGTTAATAATAGTAGCATTTTTTTTTATTTTGTAGTCCTTATGGCAAACCTTACAAAACTTGAGTTCACTGCCCTTGATATATCGGGCAAGAATTATCTCCCGTGGACTCTTGATGCTGAGATCCACCTTACCGCAAATAATCTTGGAGAAACAATAAAGGCTGAAAATAATACCTCCCCGCAGGAGAAAGCCAAAGCAATGATATTTCTCCGTCATCATCTCCATGAGGATTTAAAAGCTGAATACTTAACGGTGAAAGATCCGTCAGAATTGTGGAGAAATTTAAAAGAAAGATATGACCATCAAAAACAAGTACTACTCCCAAAAGCTCGTTATGAATGGATTCATTTAAGGTTACAAGATTTTAAATCTGTGAGTGAGTATAATTCCGCAATGTTTCGCATAACTTCTGAATTAAAATTATGTGAAGAAAAGATTACTGATGAAGACATGCTAGAGAAAACATTCTCTACATTTCATGCTTCGAATTTGCTCTTGCAGCAGCAATATCGAGAGCGTGGCTTTAAAAAATATTCAGAATTGATATCATGTCTTCTTGTTGCGGAACAAAATAACGAGCTTCTGATGAAAAATCATCAATCACGACCCACCGGTTCTAGTCCATTCCCTGAAGCGAATGCGACATCATTTAAAGGAGGTCGTGGAAGAGGACGTGGTCATGGCCCCAGAAGAGGTCGTGGACGTGGTCGCAATAATGTTTGGCGGCGTGATGGTCATAATCCTAAACCAAATGAAAATAGTGCGGGGAGATATGAAAAGGGAAAGAACTCACCATCTTCTAAGAAATCTGAAAATAGTTGCTATAGATGTGGTATGGCAAACCATTGGTCATGCACATGTCGTACTCCTAAACATTTAGTCGAACTCTACCAAGCATCCATCAAGAAAAAGGGAAAAGAAGTAGAAACAAATTTCATTGAAAATAACCCAAATGATTTGCATATGGATACACACCTAGATGTTTCTAACTTCTTTGAAAATGTTGATGAAGAAATTAATCTTATGAAATAGCTTTTATTTTTAGTCTTTATAATAAGTTTAGTTTTTATATGTTGTAAGTCGATGTTTATCATGAAATAAAATTAGTTTCCTTTTTATTTATATATTGTAAGTCGATGCTTATTATGAAATAAAATTAGTTTCCTTTTATTTAATCTTATACATTTTCTTTTATGTTCAAAGGAAAAAGAATATGATTGGAGACTCCAGAAGAGCTATGGTAAATATTAGAGATGAATGTCTCGTAGACAGTGGAACAACAAACACAATACTAAAAAGCAATAAATATTTTTCTCTATTGTCTCCTTCAAAGACACATGTTAATACAATTTCTGGCGTTAGTAATTTAATTGAGGGCTCCGGAAGAGCTTGTATCTTGTTACCTGAAGGAACAAAATTAATTATAAATGATGCATTATACTCTAGTAAATCCAGAAGAAATTTACTAAGCTTTAAAGATATTCGACGTAATGGTTATCATCTTGAAACCATGACTGAAAATAATATTGAGTATCTCCAAATTACATCTATTGAATATGGCCAGAAGATCATATTGGAAAAGCTGAAAGCATTATCCTCTGGATTATATTGTACGAACATAAACCCAATAGAATCAAATATGGTAAGTAACCAGAAGTTACTTGACACAAAGATGTTTACTCTGTGGCATGACAGATTAGGTCATCCAGGTAACATTATGATGAGAAAAATAATGGAAAGTGCAAATGGGCATCCCCTAAAAGACCTGAAAATAATATTATCAAAAGATTTATCATGTGCAGCATGTTCTCTTGGAAAACTAATAATTAGGCCATCTAAAAATAAAATTGAAAATGAATCTCCTACATTTTTAGAAAGAATTCAAGGAGATATTTGTGGGCCTATTTCTCCTCCATGTGGACCATTTAGATATTTTATGGTTTTAATTGATGCATCAACTCGATGGTCACATGTTTGCCTATTAGCCACTCGAAATGTTGCATTTGCTAGGCTATTAGCACAGATAATCCAATTGAGAGCAAATTTTCCGGATTATCAAATTAAGAGAATCCGGCTTGATAATGCAGGAGAATTTACATCCCAATCATTTAATGATTATTGTATGTCAATTGGGATTAAGGTAGAACATCCAGTGGCTCATGTACATACACAAAATGGTTTAGCTGAATCATTAATTAAAAGATTGCAACTGATTGCTAGACCATTACTTATGAAATGTAATCTACCATCTTCTGCATGGGGACACGCCATTTTACATGCTGCTGCACTTATTAGATTAAGACCAACTGCATATCATAAATTTTCTCCATTACAATTGGTCTCTGGAAGAGAACCAAACCTGTCCCATCTTAAAATTTTTGGTTGTGTTGTGTATGTTCCAATTTCTCCACCACAACGTACAAAAATGGGACCACAAAGAAGATTGGGAATTTATGTTGGTTTTAACTCTCCATCAATTATTAAATATTTAGAACCATTAACTGGAGATGTTTTTACAGCACGTTTTTCTGACTGTCAATTTGATGAGACAATATTTCCAATCTTAGGAGGAGAAAAAGAAAAGCCGGTAAAACAAGAAGTAACTTGGAATGCATCATCAATATCTTATCTTGATCCCCGAAGTGGTCAATGTGAATCGGAAGTTCAAAAGATTATACATTTGCAAAGAATAGCAAATGAGTTACCAGATGCATTTACAGATACAAAAAGAGTGACTAAATCACATGTACCAGCTTTAAATGCAACTGCTCGAATTAATGTAATCCCAGCAGAGGTTACTATACAGAGAAAACGTGGAAGACCAACAGGTTCCAAAGATAAAAATCCACGAAAAAAGAAAGAGCAGAATAACGCAGTTGGTGTAACTCTAGAAGAAGTTACTGATAAAATCCCAGAAGAGATTGATAAAATCCCAGAAGAGATTGATAAAACCCCAGAAGAGGTGGATGAAGTTCCAGAAGAAACTCAGGAACCTAGTGATTATGAGATCTCAATAAACTATGTACAGAATGGTACAATATGGAACCGAAATGAAACACGTGTTGATGAAATTTTTGCATATGCTATAGCAATTGATGTGCTAAATGAGGAAGATTATGTGCCAAAAACTCCTGAAGAGTGTATGCACAGAAATGATTGGCCAAAATGGAAAGATGCCCTGAAGGCTGAATTAGATTCACTTGAAAAGCGCAATGTTTTTGGACCTGTAGTCTTAACCCCCAAAGATGTTAACCCTGTAGGTTACAAGTGGGTATTTGCAATAAAAAGGAATGAGAAAAATGAAATTGTGCGATATAAAGCAAGGCTTGTGGCACAAGGTTTTACACAAATACCAGGGGTTGATTATGAAGAAACATATTCACTTGTAGTGGATGCAATAACTCTTAGATTTTTAATCAGTCTCACAATCACTGAAAACCTTCAAATGCGCCTCATGGATGTAGTCACAGCTTATTTGTATGGATCACTTGATAATGATATATATATGAAAATCCCTGAAGGATTAAAAATGCCTGAAGCATTAAAATCAAAACCTCGAGAAATGTATTCTATAAAGTTAAAAAGATCTTTATATGGACTAAAACAGTCGGGTCGGATGTGGTATAATCGACTCAGTGAATATCTCTTAAAAGAAGGATATAAATCTGATGTAATTAGTCCATGTGTTTTTATTAAAAGATCAAATTCAGATTTTACAATTATTGCAGTATATGTTGATGATTTAAATATCATTGGGTCTCCTGAAGAGATCGAAAAGACTGCAAAATTATTAAAGAAAGAATTTGAAATGAAAGATCTTGGTATAACAAAATTATGTCTCGGCCTGCAGATCGAGCATTTGTATAATGGTATTTTTGTCCATCAATCAAATTATATCCAGAAGATGTTGAAACGTTTTAATATGGACAAAGCTCATCCTCTGAGTACACCAATGGTTGTTCGATCACTTGATATAAAAAAGGATCCTTACCGTCCCCGAGAAAAGAATGAAAAAGTTCTTGGTCCAGAAGTACCATACTTAAGTGCAATTGGGGCTTTGATGTATCTTGCTAATAATACGAGACCTGATATTGCTTTTTCTGTAAATGTCCTCGCAAGATATAGTTCTGATCCAACACGCCGACATTGGAACGGAATTAAACATGTATTTCGTTACCTTTGCGGGACACGTGATATGGGACTATTTTATCAAAAGGATACAAAGTCCAAATTAGTTGGGTATGCAGATGCAGGATATTTATCAGATCCGCATAAAGCCCGATCACAATCCGGATATGTGTTTACATATGGCGGTACTGCAATTTCATGGCGATCGACAAAACAGACACTAACAGCAACATCATCAAATCATGCCGAATTAATTGCTCTATACGATGCTGGTCGAGAATGTGTCTAGTTAAGATCAATGATCCAACACATCCAGGAGGAATGCGGGCTCGAGTCAATCAAAGGAAGCCCGACAGTTCTATATGAAGATAATGCAGCATGCATTGCTCAAATTAAAGAAGGATATATTAAAGGTGACAGAACCAAGCACATCTCGCCAAAATTCTTCTCAACTCATGATCTACAAAAGGATGGCTTGATAGATGTTTGTCAAATCAGATCAAGCGACAATTTGGCAGACCTATTCACAAAATCATTGCCAAGAAAAGTTTTTGAGCAACTTTCACAGAAGATCGGCATCCGTCGCTTAAAAGATATACATTAAAATGAGGGGGAGTATTATACACGCTGCACTCTTTTTCCCTTCACTAAGTTTTATCCCACTGGGTTTTCTTAGTAAGGTTTTTAATGAGGTAGCATAACTGATCCGGAAGTATCAGTTAATTCAAATTGGTTCTGAAGTACCAAATTAATATTTGTCCTGCAGTACAATATTAATAGTGTATAATATAAGGTAAAATATCTAAGGGGGAGTGTTATGAAATAATTATGATAGACATTTCACCTTCTCCACCTCCCCCACTTTCTATTGGATTTAATTTTTCTATTAACTCTCATGTTAATTGTATGGCTTTTTATTTGCTCTTTCTATCCTATAAATAGAGGTTATGTAAGTGGTTGTAAATTGACATTGAGATAGAGATATAATATAGGAATAAGATTGAGCCTCTCCCAATATTGTTTTGTTTTGTTTTATAATATTACTTCCATTTTACAAAGTATTTTTATCAAACAACTGGGTAGAAATGGGAAAATAAGAATTTTTCTATGATTTTTCAACTTGGTGCTGATCTTCTACAGTAGCAATTAGCGAATTGTGCGACCCAACCTAATGGGTCAATTCTGCCATGTTGATTTTTTCTTTTTTTATTAATGGCCAATGGCCATTGGTTCCTTGTGAGATGTGCCCATCACATATTGTTTAGTTTTCTTTCTTTAATATTTAATCAAATCTTTTACGACTTTTTCATCAAGTACCAATAATATGGGTCTGGATCCCATAAAGTAAAGGTTTTGAACTGGGACTCTCCAATTCAATCTGTCGTTCAAAATTGCTTCGCGATTCGAATTCATCTTTCGGAATGCGCTCTCCATTGCAGATAAATTATACGGATTCAAATCGGACGGTTCCGATTTAGAACCCAAATATTAGGTTACTCACTGTGACTGGATCTGAATTCTGTATGACCACTCTGAGAAATATACACCGTAAGGGCACTGAAAAGTGGACCCCTTTCAGTCGGCAAAAAGTTAAGAGAAGTACGCTCTAAGCCTCTAACCGATCCAAAATCTCTCCCGGTCTACCTGTAGATATTTAAACCTGGTCTACTCATTTTTCCTTCCACAGACAATAAGTCTCGGCTTTTATTTATAAAACCACCATAGATTCACGGAATACTGCCATTGATCAAGTCTCGAAACACCCACAGGCTGATAGAGACGGAAGCACAGAAAAGAAGGAAATAAAATGATCTCTCCTCGATTTTTCGGCCGCCACATCCCCTCCCCTCCCCCTTCTCCGACCACCTCATCCGCATCTCTGCGCTCCTTCTCCACCACCGTGTCCGCCACAGCCACGGCGACGGCCACCACAACCTCACTCTCCACCCCCTCATCTCTCTATGATATCCTGGACCTTCCTGTCACTGCCACCTTCCCTGAAATAAAATCGGCATACCGCCGCCTCGCACGCTCGTGTCACCCCGATACGCTGCCAAATAATTCGTCCGACCGATTCTTGCGCCTTCACACCGCCTATGCCACGCTATCGGACCCTGATCAACGAGCCGTGTACGACCGCCGCCTCCAGTTACATCGCAGACAGTCGTCCCCACCACGGCAGCAGACAAACCAAGCAACGCAAAGGAGGTACTCGAATTTTTCACGCTCACCGAGTTTCCCTAGCTTTTATGGCAGAAGGAAGCGAACTTGGGAAACAGATCAATGCTGGTAGGGGGTCAATCAGCGGCTTGTTTGAAATGGCACAAAGAACCTTGATGTTCGATCAAATTGCATGAGGGGTTGGTGATGCTATGCGCAGTCTACTTCAAAAGATTGATAATGATATGAATCAGTCGCGTTTGATCTAATTTAGGATGCCTGATATATCACTTAATGCGCGGTGCAAATCTATTTACATTTAGTTGGTATATTCAGTCCGGACATGTTCCAACTGTAAATTTGAAAGCAATTAGTTGCTTAAGATGCTCGGATCTGAAGTTAGTATGATTTTGATTGATCGAAGACAATTAGCAAGTTGCGATAGTAGGGTGGCTAAACCCTTTTGCTTCTTTTCCTCTTTTTGTAGATTTATATCTAGATACCTCTATTAAAATTGAACTAAAAAAAAGGGAACTAAAAAATATTTCCCTCTGCATGTGTTTATTTTTCCTTCTATAAACATTTTGTTTTGAATACTATCAGTGATATTATAAATCTTGAAAAAAGAGAGGAGAAAATAAAGACTAGAAAAGGATTAACATGGACAGTTGACATTCGACAGCTACTTAATGGCACATAAAAAATGAGTACTTCCCCAAGCTGCCTAAGAGCATCTACATTCCTGAAACTATTAGAGTTTCTAATCTGATGTGGCAGTTTTTAATTCAGTTTCAGGAATGTGGGAGAGTTTCTTATTTAGAAACTATGCATGAAAGTTTCTTATTAAGAAACTGTTTATAAACTCTGTGTTGGTCAAATGATTGGCTCAAATTGTTTCCTCCTGTAATTTATTTGCTGATGTGGCAATTAAGAAACTCTAATTTTAAATTTCAGGGATGTGAGAGTTTAGAAACTTTCAGAGACAGTTTTTTCTATAGATTTCTTTAGCAGGTGAGGATAGGAAGAGCTCAACTACCAGAAATGAATGGAGACGTTATCCGAGCCAACTGGCGCCATTACAAAATACGAATATCATGATATCAATGGAATGGATGTGAATAGGAAAAGCACATTGTTTTCCCATTCCATAATTAATAACGGTGCTAAATTAGAAATTTAGAATAGGAAAAATATAATGGTGCTAACTTGGGATCTGACCCGGTTACTGAAAGAAAACGGAAATTATTAGAACTTCTAGAATGCACGGTTAGTCGGTTACTTCAAAATAAGAAGTTACAGAAAATATATAAAAATGAGTTTGGCTAGTATAACATTAGTATCATTTCAACCTGTATAACACTAGCTCTAAAACCTATCAAATCAATTTCAAATGGTGAATCCAAACCGTTCAAACTGATCTACTTCATTAGTTGTGCGTTTACATGCAAAATTTATAACTTTTTAAATTTATTTAGTATTAAGTTAAGTGGTTAAATATGTGAGTTTTTAAGTTAATTTTAATACATTAATTTTTCAATATTTTTACTGCTTGATTTGATACTAAAATAACTCAAAAATATAAAAAAAATTGTATGTAAACGTATCACTCATAATGTAAAACGGTTTGAACGGTTTGAATTAGTCGTTCAAAGTCGATTTGATAGGTTTTAGAATTGGTGTTATATAGGTTGAAATGACACTGATATTATACTAGCCAAACTCTATAGAAATACAATTGAAAAACATAAAAACTTGAAGAAAGAAACAAATTAAAAGAAAAAGCAAAGGACGTGATATATTTTATTTCTTGAAATTGATGTTTTATTATTAATTAATTAATTACAAATTGTTAAATTGTTTTTAATTGTAACTTTTGATAAAGATTCGTGTTAGTATTTTATTTTCATATTAAATTGTTAGTATTATATTTTTCTATTCGCAATGTCTTTTAGATATTTCATTTTTTACATAAAAAATTAAGTTATGTTAAAAATAATTTATGTATGGAATTATAGAAGGTTTATCTAATTTTGTGTGTTATATATATTTTAATTTTTATTAAAATATTTTTTAAATATATTATGTTTAGTTGGTTAGCTCCTCTTATATTCAAATACGAGTTTCCCTCCTGAATATGTTGCAATGAGCATTACGTATGAATTTTGCTTGCTTCTCTTCTCCGTGTCAGGCGAATCGCCGCTTATCATCACCATTTACTTGGCCGCCGCTGTACCAATTTTGTCTTTTCAACTCTGTGAGGAGTAATAAAAATAATAATTGAGGGGGGGGGGGGGGGGGGGGGGGGAGGTACTGGTGAGAAAGAAGAAATTAGCTAATAAAGACGTTTTAGAAAGAAGAGTTGAAAATAAATTGCTTGATTTAAGCAGGGCAGAAGTTCAAAGGAACAGTCAAAAGAAGAAGAAATTTGAAAGGAAGCAACCCGAGCAAAATAAGAAGAAAGTTGAAAGCTAGCAAGCAACCATAGTCGACGGTTAAGTAGCCGGATACTCGTTGAATGGATACCTTTTCATGATTTTTAATCATTTGAAAAAGCCAGAAATTAAACCATAAGATAGCAATATACAAAAGATCTTAAGCGAGGCCTTATTGACTTCATTCGTAATATCCTATTGATCCAAATTTTCAAGAGAAAGCAAACCTCAACTCGAATTATAGAGGAAAAGACGAAGGAATCAAACAGATGAAAAAGAAAAAAAAAATAAAGCATTTTTGCTGTTATAGGCATTAATTCCAGCATTTTTGTCCGGGTGCCAGTAGGGGTGAAAACGGAGCAGATATGTAGCTAATGTAAAATCATATCTATATTATTTTTAAATTTTTTAAATATAGATACAGATTAAATATTAGATAAATATGAATATAGATAAAGATTAGATCAGATATTTATTAAAATAGTATAAAAATATTATTAAAATATTAAAATTCATAATATACATCCAATTATAATGATAAATAACAAACTATATATCACTATTTGGATACAATTTATTGAAATGTAAAACTATATGAGTATCCGTATCCACATGGATATTCAGATATAGGATATTCACATCTAGTTTATCAAATACAAATCGAATACGGATAAGATATTATTCATACCGTTTTCATCTCTAGAAGCCAACCAAAAGATTTTTTTATGAAATTAGAAATAAAAAATATGGATAATAGTTATACTGTTAGTATTTTTTGTTGTTGAGACATTACTACAGTGCTTAAATAAAATACTGACAAAAATAGGATAGAATGCACTTGTATAGCATTTGTGTTTACCTTTTTTTCTTCTCATTTTTAAAATAAATTTGAACAATATCTATGATTCTAAAATAATATTAATTACTTGTGAATAATATATTCTTGTTAAATCAAACAGACACGTCCAATATAATTCATAAAATTGGGCTACAATGTAATTACATAATGTTTATGAATGTATGTTCACAATCGTAATAATTAATCAGTTTTTAGTAATGCTTATGATCCTTATGTCACAAAAATTGTCAGATAATATGAAACACGCGTCGTTTACATGCATATGTATTTAGCTAAAATAGATAAACATCACATATTAACAAGAATAAGGATATGGCTAATATGCTATGGGTTGCATAGAGAGGTCTCCTGTACTACGGCTTAATATTTGAGTTTTCAAAATTGTAATGGTCGATCCGAACCGTTCATCTTGTTCTTCATATTAATATGTGTTTGGAGACCAAATTTTATATTTTTTGGAAATATTTTACTATTTTTTTAGATTTATTGAATATCGCTGTTTTTTATGGTCCAGATTTGTCTAAAAAACAACGATTTTTAATAAATGTAAAAAAATAGTAAACAATTTCAAAAAAATGTAAAATTTGGTCTCCAAACACATATTAATATGGAGAACAAGATGAACAGTTCGGATCAATCGTTAAAATTTTGAAAACTCGAATATTGAGCTGTAGCATGGGAGACCTCTATGCAACCCATAGCACTGTAGCCAAGTCCTTATACATAAAATTTAAAATGCTACAATCACTCCGTCAAACAGATACATCGATCATATAAAATTTATAAAATTTGGCAAAAATCAACAAAATTCATAGAATAAAAAGAAAGAGGAAAGAAAAGTCGCCACCCAACCGAAGAATTTTTTTGAGAAAGATTTCAATGTACAACAGCCTAATTTCTCCATACACTAATCTGCCAAAGCTTAGATTCTCCGAATGTAGTAATTAATTTGCACTGCTGTCTTAGGATTCTTCAAATTATTTTTCTTGACATTCAGAGGTGTCAACGGGTTGGGTCGGCATTAGTTTATTATTTTTCTTGACCCGACCCGACCCATGTAACTTGATTAGTAATTTCTTAATTACTTTTTAATTATTTATGCAACTTATCTTTAATTTTTTAAAAATATTAATTATTCATTTTCCGTTTCTGTTTAATTTTTTTTCTAAATAGTGGGATTGTTTGGTCTTCATCTTGTTGAATTGATGACATTGCCGCATCTTCAGTGTCCTTATGTGAGAAAAATTGCTATTCTGACAAGGTTAATAGAATACATTGCCGAATTTGACTCATTGAATGTGGATATTTAATCGAGAAAAAGTAGTAATTTTTTTAATGGATAAATTTCTGGAGGTCATTGTACATTTTTAGTCACTTAATTTTTTTATTTGTTTCAATTAAATTACTCTATACTTTTTTGTTCAAAAATACTAACGGAATATATATGTCCATTCCGTTCAAAATATTGACAGGAAATACTCATTTTGTCTAAAATACTAACAGAATAAACATATTCGTTAATATTTTAACAGAAAAATATAAATGACTTGATTGAAACAAATAACAAAGTTAAGTAATTAAAAAAAAAAAAAACTTAAGTCACGAATCTGCAACAAATGAAACTCAAGCAAAATTTACCCTTTTTTAATATTTAATCAAATCTTTTTGTTGGGCCTATCGTATTGTACTTGAGTGTTATATCGACACATGGCTATCACGTAAATTGCACTTGGATTACTTGTACTTTCCATAGATGGGCCCAGTGAAGCCTAACAACAAAGAAACGGATCCAACCCATCTTAAATTCGACCATATTTCAATCTGTTAATGCCTGTACGGTACACACTACACAGGAAGTGTATGCAGTAGCGGTAAGAAATAAAATTGAGCTCAGATATTTAACTCCAAAGCTAAAATTCGGAGATTCAGAAAGCGAAGAAGCTATCTTTGTTACAACAACATGCCATTGTAGCTTGTCGCGATTACCAGGTGTTCACGAGGCCGGAGAAGCCTGGTCTGTACCGCAAAATCTCGAAAAATCTCGAAAAATGGTCTAAAATAGTTCTTCTACTGCTTCTTTTCCAATACTGGTAAGACTTTTATATTATTTTGTCAACAAAAATTCAACAAACACTCGGCACATGTGGCTGCACGCTGATCCTCGCTTGTTTGATGAAAAGCTTCATGTTTCTGTTATGGTATACGGGCACTGGAATATTTCCTCACTGTTCCAATCAGATTGTGAGGGAGCTTAATTAATATTAAAGAAAGAAAGTTATATTTATCCGTGTGTGCACAACACCTGATTGATGAAATGCCACTTAGTTTGTTGCACGGATTATTTATTGTATATATTATTTTCTCTACATTTACATTCACTAACATCTCTGTATAAATTTGTTTAATATTGAATGCATAAAAAATCTCACTATTTCGGTGCTTGTAATTCCACCTATTAGGTAAATGGTTGCACTGGTAATATGGGAAGGTCCATGGCAGAATCAATAATTTCTATTGGGTTGACATTCATCAGTCATCACTCATCAATCAGTTCCCTAAGGTTATTGTTGTAGACTACACAGTTCCTGATGCAGTCAATGGTAAGCTTCTTTAATGATCAGTATCGTACCTACTTGAGCCAGATACTTTTGTCACTGTTTAGACTACATGGTTTCTGGTCCTGTCGTACACTGGTAAGCTGGTTGGGACCAACTATTTTTTATGAGTTGATTTTATACGAAGATGCTCGGAATTTACCCCTTCTTTAAGCTGCATCTGATAAGAAGGCGGGTGTGGTGCAGAGATAGAAAAATGGTCCATTTCCTGTAGCGATCTAGTTCTTGTGCTGCAAAAGTGAGAAGTCGTTGCTTATAAGATTCAAAATCTATCATCACAGAAGAAATGGGCCGCAAAACTAAAGAGAGAGCGAATCTTGGAAATCCGGCGCTGAGATCATCTTGATATTCCAAGAAGAAGTTGGCCCAAGAGCGAAAAATGATTTCTTGACGGGCATATATATATATGAGTAGAACTAGGGTGCTCTTAAACTTACCAAAGTTTAGGTGAGCTTAACTTTAAAACTCATCAAATTAATTTTAAATGACGAATCCGAGCCGTTGAAATCCACCTACTTTATGTGTGATGCATCTACATGTAAAATTTTTAAACATTCAAATTAATTTAGTATAAAGTCAAGCGGTAAAAAACGTTCAAAAAATGAATGCACTAAAATTAATTTATTAACCTTCTAATTTTGATCATTTGATTTTATACTAAATTAATTTGAATGTTTAAAAATTTCACATGTAGATGCATCGCACATAAGATAGACAGGTTTCAACAATTCAGATTCGTTGTTTGAAATCGATTTGATGAGTTTTAGAAACTTTGGTGAGCTTAAGAGCACCTTAGTTCTACTCTATATATATATACATATATATAATATATAGGATTTGGCTAATATGCTATGGGTAGCTAAGAGGTCTCCCGTGCTACGGCTCAATATTCAACTTTTCAAAATCCTAACGGTCGATCTGAACCGTTCATCTTGTTCTCCATATTAATATGTGTTTGGAGACCAAATTTGACATTTTTTGGAAATTTTTTTACTATTTTTTTAGATTTATTGAATATCGCTGTTTTTTATGGTCCAGATTTGTTTGAAAAACAACGATTTTCAATAAATCTAAAAAAATAGTAAAAAATTTCCAAAAAATGTAAAATTTGGTCTCCAAGCACATATTAATATGGAGAACAAGATGAACGGTTTGGATCGACCGTTAGAATTTTGAAAAATCAAATATTGAGCCGTAGTACGGGAGGCCTCTTAGCTACCCATAGCACCGTAACCAAGTCCCATATATATATATATATATATATATATATATATATATAGAGAGAGAGAGAGAGAGAGAGAGAGTAATATATATATAGTAAGGCTTAGGTGCTATGGATAACATAGAGGGCCACTGTGCTATGGCTCAATATTTGAGTTTTCAAAATCCAAATGGTTGATCCGAACCGTTCATCTTGTTCTCTATATTAATATGTGTTTGGAGACCAAATTTTATATTTTTTGAAAATTTTTTACTATTTTTTTAGCCAAGTAGAAAATCACTTGATCTAAAAAATTCTGCACCATTAAGATATTTGATTTTCTACCTATCTAAAAAAATAGTAAACAATTTAAAAAAATGTAAAATTTGGTCTCCAAACACATATTAATATGGAGAACAAGATGAACGGTTCGGATCGACCATTTGGATTTTGAAAACTCGAATATTGAGCCGTAACACAGTGGCCCTCTGTGCTATCTATAACACCCAAGCCTTACTCTATATATATATAATTCTCTAAATTAAATTGCATGATTGTAGTTTAATTGCATCGCATTTAAAATTTTGGGGGAATTTCACGTACACCCCTCAAAAACTTTAAAATTACATATTGCCCTCTCTAAATTTTAAAATTACTAATTTCCTCCTCTAAACTTCAAAAACTCACATATTTACCCATTTTATTGTCTTTTATATTAAATCACATTTTAAATTTATAAAATACCTATTTTACCCTTTTATCAAAAAGTATAAAATGCCCATTTGACTCCAATTTAAATCTGAAGGTTCCTCTATTGTCTGAATTGCTTCAAGATCTATGCACGCTAGATCAACACGAATCTTGAAGCTGACACACACAAATATTGAAGCAACGTGCATAGATCTTAATGTGATGCATGCACATCAAAATCAGTTATCCGTGGGCACTAGATTAGCACGAATCTTGAAGTGAACATGCAAATTTGAATTCAGACGATAGAGGAACACTTCAGATTCAAATTTGAGTTCAATAGGGCGTTTTATACTTTTAATGAAGGATAAAATAGGTATTTTATAAGGAGTTAGGCTAATATGACATTAGTGTTATTTGAAACTAAATAACACCACATCTTAAACCCTTAGATCTACTTTAAGATTTGTACAAAATAAAATGCTTGAATAGTAAAAGCAGATATTACGAATCTTAAAGCAGGTCTAAGGGTTTAAGATGTGGTGTTATTTAGTTTCAAATAACACCAATGTCATATTAGCCTAATTCTTTTATAAGAGGAGGGTTCAAATGCCTCCATGTTTTTGTGCCTCCATTATGCCTTCATTTCTCTCCATTATTTTCAAAATTCAAACAATCGATCCGAACCGCTCAATCTAACCTCCATACTAAAATATGTTTGGAGACCAAATTTTATATTTTTAGGAAATTTTTTACTATTTTTTTAGATAGGTACAAAATCAGTAAATCTGAACCATCTAAAAACAGTATTTTTATACCTATCTAAAAAATAGTAAAAAAATTTCTAAAAATATAAAATTTTGTCTCCAAATATATTTAAGTATGGAGGTTAGGTTGAACGGTTCGGATTAACTCTTTGAACTTTGAAAAGAATAGAGAGAGATGGAGGCACAAAAACATGGAAGCATTTGAACCCTCCTCATTTTATAAATTTAGAATGAGTTTTAATAAAAAAAACAATAAAATGGGTTAATATGTGAGTTTTTGAAGTTTAGAGGAGGAAATATGTAATTTTCAATTTTTTGAGGGGTATACGTAAAATTCCCCCTAAAATTTAAAAAAGAAATCCTGATCTATAAATTCTATAAAATTTTAAAATACATCACCCCCGCTCTTGCTGGGTCCGCCCCTGCTTCCGAGAAACTTGTAAACGTTAAAGCTGGAAAAGTTTATGCATTTGGTGTGAACCTTTGTGGTAGTGCCGTAAATATCTCAAAACTTAAAATACTTCCGAGAATCTCATAACTTCGAAGTATATTTTCCAGTATTTTCCATTTACAGTTGGCTACAATCTTTACTTCAGGGAACGCTTATTGGTTTCTTCATTTCTATTTTGTTGTCTCTAATTCTTGTACTGTCCTTGAACTAAAAAATTAATATTCTATTGTACATGTGAGGTCTTCGACAAAATTCCATAAAGAGCAACTTGCTCTGTTAATGCCAGTAGCTTTCAATTTTAGTTGTAATATTTATTATTCCCCAGATAAATTCAAAAATTGCTGTTATTTAATTGACACCATTTATGTTCTTTAAAAGCGCCTGTTCAGCTGCACATTTTTCAGTGGGAATTATATGGGTTTGGGTTTGATGGGATGATAATCCATTGGAGGCGTTCGGTAGCCCAATTTCACTGTTTAAAAATCCCGCGAGTTATTCCCAACTCTACTCGATTTAGTACAATTTTCCCCCAACTTCTCTCTCTCTCCACTATGCATATAACTGATATTTTTACTTCTCACTGACACATTCTCTCTCTTCCTGACTCTCTCCATCGACGGGGTGCACATATATATACAGAGCTGTTGATTTTTCACATTAGGGACTAAGGTGTGAGTATGATCAGGATTGCTTTTTTTTTTTTTTTTTTTTTTTTTTTAATTTAGACGTGCTTGTTACGTGTCTCATAACTCCAACTTCCTACCTTTTATTAATTAGTTCTTTTCAAGATGAGTAAATATATAAATGACTCAATTTTATATATCGGTTTTCTAACTGAATCAAACATTACAAAATCTTTTTTTCATATCACATTTTAAATATTTTGTTTATAAATGTATATAATTTTTTTTTTATTAAATGTTTTTGTTTTCTTAATTTTTTTATTTGTTTATAAATATTTCTTATTTTATTTATTCCATTCCATTTCATTAAATACTTCTTATTTAATTATAAATATATATTTAATTACTTTTTTATATTAAGCTAACTTAATTGGTTAAAATAAATACATAACAGAACACTATACTATTCAAAAACAATAATTAAATAAAAAATAATTTATAACTAAAATAAACTAAAACAATTAAATAAATACACATCTTTTAAATTAAATAAATATTTTTCACAATTAATTCCATGATACAAACGGACACTTATTTTCTCATATTTCCATAATTAATTCCATGCATTTTGTACCTATGGGTTCCCACTTTTTCAAAAGTAAATTTTCATTCTCATTTCCATTCTGTAATCTCGTGACATCCGAACACGCCCTAAGACTACATCTGATTGATTTGTTTTCTATATTTTAACCATCCAATATTTGGCAGAAATTATATATAATCAAATAAAAACTAGCACAATAAGATTGCTTTTTTTTCCAGAATCCAACAAATAATCTCTTATTGTTTTAAACTCAACTTCAAAATAGATGAACCATAGAAAAATTACAAATACAAATTGCAATATACAACAAACCCAAATACACGATCTATATATATAAAAACTTTATCTCACTAATAAGTAATAACACCTTCAACTGCATAATAGTCCATAATATATAGAAGCCCTTAAGTAGGACCCTTCAAAAGCAATTAGTTATCAAATCTGCAATTCCATGCATCCTTTTTAGATAGTCTAAAGAATACATTTAATTGCATTTTTTGATAACCTCGATTTAGTTCTTAGTATCAGAAGGAGGGAAAAAAGGCTTCTTGTGGAAATACTTCGTCCAAGGATGTGGCTTCTTGTAAATAGGAGGGAAACCAAATTTCGGGTGGGGTTTGAACCATGGATGCACTGGCTCAGGAGTTGGCTTAGGTGGCTTAGGTGGATGATTGTGCTCCGGCTTAGGAGTTGGTTTGTATACCGGTACCGGTGTTGGTGTAGGCTTGTACACTGGTACAGGAGTCTGGTAACCAGGTTGTGGGGGCTTGTAAACTGGGACTGGTGGCTGGTATGGTGTTGTAGGAGGCTTATACTCTGGTACAGGTGTAGGTGGCTTATACTCTGGTACAGGTGTAGGTGACTTATTCTCTGGTACAGGTGTAGGTGGCTTATACTCTGGTACAGGTGGTGGTACTGGATAAGACTTCTTAAAGAAAGGATGGGAAAAGAAAGCTTTCTTGTGGAATGGGTCCCACTTAGGTGGCCAGAAGGTCGCAGAATTGCAAATGCTGGAGAGGATTTGCAATTTTCCATCTTGACCCACGGTGAATGTGTGCTGGTCTTTCTCTTTTGATGCTAAAGTTATGGTTAACGGGTCGGGTTTGGGACACGCCTTGTTGTATTGGTCCCTTAGCTCAGCTAGGCATGCTGGTTTGAGAGTAGTGATGCCTTCGGATTCTTCGTGGAGGAGGTCGATGGGAAGGTTTACGTGGAAGTTGCCTGATTTATCAAGCTGGCTCACTCCCTTGGTCTCATATTGGCCGTTGGCTGATTTGCACTTGATTGCAACTCTAAGACCTACATTATTAAATAATTAATAGAAAACATATAAGGTTGGATTTATAAGTGATCACGAGTGTTGAAATTGATAATGGGAGAATTAAAGATTTTTTTTAAGTTCAAAGTTTAAAAAATGCAGGCCGAAAGGAGAGATGCGTATTCACATTCCAATGGGTACGTAGTACATGTACAAAGTAATTCTTTCAAAAGTGGATTACACTACTTGACTTTCCTTTTTAACAAAAGAAGTGATCAAGAGAAGATTTATTTTTCTCAAATGATATTGTTTATCAAGGGTACATATAGATAAAGGCGTCAACCTAGGTTAACATGCACGAGAAAATCAACTTCTATCATACATTATTTGATCTCCTTTTTTTTTATGAAAAAAAGGTCTGAGCACATGTTTATTCTTGTCAGACATATGCTTGTGCATGAGAAATTTACTATATCTACCTTTGAAAGCTTGTTCAGCTTTGATGTTCTTCTCAACGCAATCTGCACATTCGGTTGAGCCGACCACCGTCACGGTCTTTTCTGCCCTGACAATTCCAAAAGCCAATGTCACCAAACAAAGCCCAAATAATAGGCATTGTTTCATCCTCTGTGTCCCCATCAAAGCAGCTTAATTAATGAAGCAAGAAGCTAGAATAGGAAGGAGTACTGAGATGAAGAGCTATTGAGTGCATATGGATTAGTTTATATAGTAGTGATGGTATGCTAGTGCAGTGGTGCTACAGTAGTGTGTTTAAGGGCTCACATGGAGGTGCACTGAGAAAGACTAGCAGAGACAAAAATGATAGGCGCCGCCTTTATGGTTTAAAGCATTTAATTAGTTTGATTTTTTTGGCAACCGGGTCCGTATCTGTAACCATATATATATAGTTTGCTACTATGTCATGTGATGAAAACCGTCCGATTTGAACAGAATGCGTCAGATCATGCTGTTAGGAAGGATATTTAATTTAACGGACGTGATATTTAAACTGGAGGGCATAATACAGGCAGTGCCATTACTGTACCATGTTATTACAACAACCATAGACGAAATGTGAGTCATTATTAAGCAGTATAGCACATTAAGGTGATGCAGCGTGAATCAGTGAATGCCTTAGCTGTAAGCTGATCATCCGATCAAATAAACAGTCCAAATAATATATATTTGATACCAGAATCTTTTAATCAGATCGATCGGCACCGTCTGATTTTGAACTGTGTGGCCCTGTCGTAACTTCTACTTCTAGGAAGCAGATGTTTCAATTATCAATAAATAATATCCCATGTTTTATACCATATGGTTATTTTGGCGCCACCTATTTTTTCTTCCAATCAGTGCGATATAGACACTTTTAATTAATATATATATATGAAAACCTTGAAAAATAGACAAGTATATATGGTGTTTTTTGGCGTTGTCTCAATAGTACATGTTTATATATCTAACTAGGTGCCTTTTGGAAAAAGTTTTCGATCATCTGAAGTAGGGAAGATTCTCTAAAAATATATGTAAAATTATGTCTGGACCAAATACATAATTATTTTCTTGAGCAAAAACAGTTACAAATCCCGAACAAGTACAAAAGAAGCATCATCAATAATTGCCCACAGGAAATTACACAAACTTAATTAGGACTTGCATGGAAAGAAAACTGCTTAACTTGGAGATTAGGGTGCCTTTGGATGCACTAGAGAATAGCGAGTATATCTATTGTTCGGAATAGTAGATTAAGAATAGCGAGAACAGCTACTATTTAAGAATAGCGCTAACTCAAAGTTATTCGGAAGTTTTTTGGATTAAACATTTAGAATAGCTACTGTAGGGATTGAGGCTTTGAGAGAGTTCATTTGTTATTTCATGTTTTTGTAGAAATAGCGAGAACATCGAGAATAGCGCTATTCTCGCTGTTCCTGAGTATGTTTGGATGGATCGGAACAACGCTATTCTTGCTGCATCCAAACATACCCTAATTGTTAGGCCAGATGGTCAATGCATGCAACGTGTTATACAACCTCAAAATAATAATGGCTGCAATCACCATGATATATATAGAGCTAGGCTACAGTGAGTTGCAAAATAAAGCGACTATTTTACTTCACGCTCATATTTTGCGATTTTAAAGTTCAAAATGTCGATCTGAACCGTTCATCTTGTTCTTCATATTGAAATGTGCTTGGAGACCAAATTTTACATTTTTTGGAATTTTTTTACTATTTATTAAGCAATTTTGAAATTCGCTGATCTGATGGTCCATAAAATTTTACTATTTTTTACTGTTCACAGCAAAACAACAATTTTAAACCATGCTTAATAAATAGTAAAAAAATTTCTAAAAATATAAAATTTGGTCTCCAAGCACATTTCAATATGGATTAAATATTTAACGGTTCGGATCA